>JAUTBT010000929.1:0-10946 GCA_032361225.1 Lepetodrilus schrolli | reverse complement strand
AATTAAATGATAGTTTGATAGATAAACATGAGTAACAATGAAATAGTAGACATACATTATTAGATTGCTTAATTTACTGGGACCATTATACTAGTCATTGCATCACGTGATTGCAAAACGAGGTTGGAGTTGATTGCCGCTTATAACATTTTACTTGAGTGGTGATTGCGGCTTGTAGCATTTCATTTGAGTGGAAAGATGACTAATACTAGTATATATTTTAACATCGTTTAATTAAATTATTCAATCGTATCTTCTGTGTTGTGTTTTTCATTTATTACTATTAATTACATCGTACACTAATACGTCTGATTCAATAAGTAAACTTAGGGCTTCATATTTCGCACGGACTATAATTTCGCGCAAATTGTCTTTGCGCGTATAGCGCGGAATATAAGTTTGCGCGAAATATAAGTCTTTTACAGTATATATATAATTTATAATTGCTTAATTCCTGAAATATAGTAAACTCAAACATAAAAATTGTAAATAAACTTATGCCAATATTTCAGATACAAATATCTCATTTTATCAATTTTATTAATTTAATAACATCGTACTATCACCAACAAGACCCCAAATGAAAGTTCAATCATACGACAGAACTTCACGTGACATAATATTCCGCCATTGTTCACATGACTACATTCGACACCATGAGAACGTATTCTGGTCATTTTTTTTTACTCAGATGATGGATATTGAATGTGCCATGTACATAGTCTACACAGACTGTCATCTATTGTGCAGTGTGAGAAAATTATGTAAATGACTTATTGATCACAAATTACTACTACTCGCTGTGAATGGCCTGTTTAGGTTGGCCTCACTTCTAGGTCATACACACAAAATGTCTGCATATTTAGACATGTTTTCACACCCGATAGGACATTGCAATGTAAGGTTAAATAGAAATAGAAAATAGGGCCTCAAGGGCCAACAGAATCATAGACTGACTTGATCTCTGATGTTCACTGATATTCAAGCTAACGTTTCTACATTTTATACTTTATTAAAACTCTTTCCATGCTGAACGCAGTCAGACATGCCCTAAAGAGAAGCATCTATGTATAATGCAGCTGAAAGATGGTTTTATTGAGTTCATTTTTTTTTTAAATTGAGGCTTACTGGTTTAGAGCAGCTTTCAAGATTCTTTCACTTATATCACAGCTTGTCAGTTTATGGCAAGAGGAAACCCGCAACATCCATAGCGCTGAATGTTGCACAGACCTGCAAGCACCGGCTGGACAAGACCAAGGATGACACGATATTGCCATCGTACAGACAGTGCACCCTGTAATGATCGCGTCAGAAAAGTAACTGTCACGAACATTGGTGCCCGGGAATGGGATATGAACCCAGTGCTTTTGGCTCCGAAGTCTAACATTCTACCATTGTGCTACCATCCGTCTGTTTTTTTAAGTTTGAATGTTTATTTATTTACTATTTTTTAATGTAAGCTACATTGACAATATTGTTCAAATTTACAAAAGTATAAATGACACTGGCAGGATACAATGTAATATGAAATTTCTCAAAACATTTTGAGGGAAAAAAAATGTATTTAAAATTCATTTCAAGACATAATATTATTAATACAAAATATGAATTACTTACAACTAATAAGTGATTTAGTGACACTTTCTAAATCTTTACAGTGAGTGATTTATTGTTTTACGTCACAGTGTGAATCTTTCACCCATAAGTGAAAATCTCTACAGGTATATGCAATTAAATTATTGAGATGTATGAATATATAATATATAACTGTATACAGCATCCGTGTATATCAAATTCAATAAAAAAAAAAATTAATCTAGAAAACATACCATTAATTGTTAATAATGGCAGTTAAAAAAATATCCAGTGTACAGAACAGACCGATTTTCTCTTTTTGTTTCTAACACAGAGTTAAGTAACCCTTTTATCCTGAATGTTGTTACTTATCTCAGATGCCGAGAGAGTGACGATCTGACAGAATATATTTCCCCATCACATTGCTATCGAGAAACATGATTAAACTCCCCATTCATGATCAATATCCATTAATCTCACGTTGTCAACACTCACTACGGTTATTCCTACACATTCCACAAACTCCAACCAATGATTGGCTGTCTACTTCAGACTCCACGTGATAACGATGTTAGTCGATATGCTGATGCTGCCGTTTATCAGGTAATGTTCTTGCAAGGACTTGCATTACTGGCACTAATGTGCGATTGCATGGCTCAACTTCCGACTATGATATTGCGAGATGGATGGTTTGGATTTCATCTAATTTAACCTTTCCACTGTTGCAGGCATCTACAGCAGCCATGGACAGCAGTGGTTGTAACTAACTCAGCAGTTAGAGGGTTAGCTAATACTGCATTGAATTTATCAATTGATGCTTAGTTACGAAGATACTGCAACATTCAGTGCTACGGATGCTGCGGGTTTCCTCCTTCACTAAACTGACAAGCCGTGATATAAGTGAAAGAATTTGAAAGCGGCTCTAAACCCCAATTTAAAAAAAAAAAATTAAAATTAAATTGCAGTCTAAAAACAAAAATATATATTTAACCTTCTCCATGCTGGAGGCAACCAGAGATACCCTAAAGAGTAGTGATTGTGCCTAATCCAGCAGGAAGAAGGTTAATCATAAAAATATAGCAAGTATTTTGAAAACTAATATGCTCAGATTTAATTAATATCTCCTTAAGCGGGAAAAAAACAACAACCCAGATTTATATTATTTTAAAATATGTCTATAAAAATGTGCAAGGTATTGTAATTTAGTAGTAACTGCATGATCATAGACATGATAGATGTCAGTACAAGCTTGGTTGAAGTCAGACAATTCTACAACAGATAGTACCAGTAGAACTTAGTGCACCATACAAGTACTACCGTAACCTTCTTAATCCTGAAGTCAACTACAGATGCCCCATATTAGTACTTTACCTATTAGAGTGACCTGGCTACGTAAAGCCCAGCGACGTCATAGGGCTTACCTCCTATGGTGTTTCTGTAGCTGCGTCATTTTAAGCACTTGCACACGTATATACTGAATAAATAACAGCACTCAAGTGAGAATTTATATCATGCAAATACAAAATCGGCAATATTTGAAACGTGTGGTAAACGTGTGGTAATCAGTCACTAGGCCTTAACGGAGGTGAAAAATTCAACTGATCTATCAGTCACTGGATTTAAGGGAGGTGAAATTTACAACTGATCTATCAGTCATCGGACCTTAAAGGGTTAAGCCAACAAATAAAAGTTAAACTTAAATGATCGAATTCCCCCCCCAAAAGCAATATCTGGCTGCATTCATGGCAACACAACTGTGTAAGAAAATATTTTTTTAAATAAAAATTAAAAAAACAATACCTTCTAAAAGATAATTTAAAGCTACAAGCAACAAACAAAAAAGCAACTAAATATTTTAAACAAATTGGATGTTGCTAGTTTTCCAATTAATTTTCCAATTTGGTACAAACATCAACGATGACACGAGGTCTGGGAAGGATCATCCATCCCACTATGCACTGCTCCTTCCTCCTGAATCATCTGCTGATCTCGGGGACTAAATGCTGTGTCTGACCGTGGGTTCGAGATCTCTGGCTGGCCAGGCCAATGACACTGGTCATCTCACGGTTGGACTCTCAAATCCAGGATTAAGGGGAAATCTGTGATGCCCGTAAACCATGTTATTGACTGGGCTCATATTCCAGGGACCACATTTCCACTGCACGTTTCACAAAGAAATAGTGGGTTACAACATCACCTGAATTTGTTAAAGTGGTGGGATGCTGAATTTATATACTGTTATTAATATTAGTAAGATATGCCATTCAGGTTTTATTTCAATACCATGGACAGCTACATTATTAAGGTGGAGAGTGTACCCAATTAGGACATTTAAAATGTTGATAATTCCAATCCATAAATTGATCGATCGATTGAACGATTGATTGATTGATTGAATTAGTGCAGCAGAAATATTTCACCCATGTGCAATGACCAAATCCAGGGAATAGAATAATAAAAATAATAAAATATTTAAAAAAATCCAGAAAAAGATGCCATATAGAGAAGGCCTACCAGTATTAGATGGTCAGGCTAAAATTCATTCCAAATGTGATTAAATATATTAGCTGTAACTACTGATCTGTTGACTCAATTAAGTACATAAACATGCCAACAACAGGGACACTAATATAAACAATGAATGACTCTCACACCATGATCTATCTCAGACAGAATCCATCTCATGGATGATCTGTCTCACACACGATCCATCTCACACATGATCCATCTCACCTCACATGATCCATCTCACACATGATACATCTCACACATGCTACATCTCACACATGATCCATCTCACACATGATCCATCTCACACATGATCCACCTCACATATGATCCATCTCACACATGATCCATCTCACATGATCCACCTCACACATGATCCACCTCACACATGATCCACCTCACATGATCCATCTCACACATGATCCATCTCACATGATCCATCTCACACATGATCCATCTCACATGATCCATCTCACACATGATCCACCTCACACATGATCCACCTCACACATGATTCATCTCACACATGATCCATCTCACACATGATCCACCTCACACGTGATCCATCTCACACATCCATCTCACACATGATCCACCTCACACATCATCCATCTCACACATCATTCACCTCACACATCATCCATCTCACACATGATCCACCTCACATGTGATCCATCTCACACATCATCCATCTCACACATCATCTATCTCACACATCATCCACCTCACACATCATCCATCTCACACATCATCCACCTCACACATCATCCATCTCACACATCATCCACCTCACACATCATCCTCCTCACGCTTGCATGATCAGTCTCACACATGATCCATAACATGGATCTCACACATGCACGATCCATCTCACGGCAAACAAACTTTTGCAAGGACCAGGCCAGAGGGCATCATGTGGTTTGAGAGGAATCACTGGTCATTAACTGAATGTTATTTGCTGAAGAGGACTTTATGAGGAGGGCGCAGATATCAATACCAGAAATTCAACAAGACTCGAGGACATGGAAAACCTTCAATTATTTTTACGAGAAAAGGTGGCCGACGTTCTTGAATGCCACGAGCACCAAACTATTAACATTCCGATGTTTTGAGAAATCCATGATGTAAAAATCGGTCTAATCAGTGTGAGGCACACACTTCCAGGTTACCAAACACGGAACTTTATAATTGTTATCTACTATTGAAGTAA
Source organism: Lepetodrilus schrolli (assembly GCA_032361225.1). NCBI lineage: Eukaryota > Metazoa > Mollusca > Gastropoda > Lepetellida > Lepetodrilidae > Lepetodrilus > Lepetodrilus schrolli. The sequence continues at coordinate 5,653 of JAUTBT010000929.1, read as the reverse complement.
GACATTTAACGTTAATTTCCGAGGCAAAATACAAAGACGTCATATTTGAATTTCATGTCGAAAATCAATTGACATGCAGACATTCATTGTTTCCTTTGAAATACTTTGATAGCATACAGGTTAGCTTTTTAATGGAATGCTAAATGAGACAACATTCAATTATTCATTAAAATGCAAAGAAAAGTCTCTTCAAGCATGCAACACACATGGAACAATTCAACAGCCTTTTCATGCACAAATGTCAGTACAATTGATTAGGTAAATTTTAAAGTACCAATTTAATAGTATTCATGGCTCAAGTTATTCTTTTCGGAAAGCATCCCACCTGGTAAAGAAATGCATTTCAGTATCTTCTTAGGATTGAATCCAAAGGTCTGGCAGACATACTTCTCATGGTAAAATAGAAATTCTAAAAATAACATCTATATTATTGCTAGTACACAGTATGCCATGTTAACTTGAGATGTGGCACACCTACTCATCATGGTAAAATAAAAATCCTAAAAATACTTCCTAAATTATCGCTAGTCCATGGCATGTCATTTTAACTCATTATATGACTACGATGCCAATTTCGCTCACTGACTTCAATTGCCTCGGGAAGACAGCAATACTTGCTACATTAATTGCACCATCCTATTTTCCACAACGAACTTCATCAGACTTGACCAGTAAATTGGTAGCATTATGCAATTAGGAGTAGTCTCGATATGTCTGTATCTAACGATGCCCGATCAACTGAAAGTGAAAGAGGAATTGAAGGAAATAAGCCCAATCGTTAAGAAATATCCCTGAAGCGAATTAACAAACCAATCCAGCAGCTGGGGAGACACCCATTGTCTGGAAAGGTCCAAACTTTTATCGTAAGCTTTAATACGAACTGTCGATAGACGTTGACATCTGAAGACGATCTTGGAGTACCTGGTGAACATTCGCTGCGAGTTGCGACACAATGTATAACTAAGAAAATTACAAACAGATAAATGTTTTTCACCTGATAAATCAAAATGTAGATTAGGGAGGCAAAATGACCATCAAAATAAAATTACGCCTCAAATTGCAAGTAACATTGCATAATTATTTACCCTCTAACAATAAATGTTCGTGGTCAACAGAGTTTTGTGCATCAGGGAAACCTGGTCAAGCAGAATCTGAGAAGTGGACATGTGTATTATGGACGATAACAATGTCATTATGGACGATGACCAAGATGGACACCCTAGACGACAATACTAATATTGTGACACTTGGGGTATAAGAGCCCTAAGTAGATGTTCACTTGAGCTTACAAGTAATATGTAACTGTTATTTGTCTTGAGGAAGATAGTGTATTTGATGTATGACTGATATAAAAAATAAAAGTGTGTACATATTGTTTTCTTTTGTCATTTATGTTTAAGTAATCTAATTTTACGTACTAATTTTACGTACTAGTATATTATTATAACAACACAACCAATTCAATACTACATAGTATACTGCATATACAGGTAATGTCTGCAGCAATCTTAAACATATGATCATTTCATGCTACGGACGAGTGCACGAAATTAGGGTACACATTATTCGATTTGGTCTTAAAATGTATTTAGAATGTATTTAATGCGCAGGAATTAAATGCGAACACGAGACAGTCGCATTTTTCGCATTAATATCATGCTCGCATTAATTTCATGATTTACAGTATGAGCATGCTTTCTAAAATGGATTTGGCGCAATATTAATGTTCACATTATTATTATTAATATTATTAACATCCACTTGACGGATATTAATTAGGCATAATGACCAGTGTTTCGAGGATGGTACAATACATGCACACAACACACGCAGGACTAAATACGCAACGTATTGAACACATACAGTACTACCACATAGCACAATAGGTGACATATAATTCATACACTATTCAATACGTAAAGTTGTTAGACGGGAACATAGGCTTCCATCGAGTATATGACTAAAACCAACGCCCTCTTCGGCACGTCTAGACACCGAATATATATGTCCAAACCATCGTACCTCTTATCCCAGTTTATTGGGCTTCGGACTGCTTAATACGCAGTTGAAGGAATAAATGGGGTAGTCAGCTTATTCTCAACGAATGCGTGAGACAAGCTTAGAGTGCTGTATGTGCCGTTCCAAATACAGAATAATTCATGCAAAATAATTAGTTGCATAGGAATAATCCTGAAGTGATTTGTCACGCACTGCCATCTCTAGAGACAGAAGTAAATGCGTTGTACATCATTATATCTTGTTTTCACTTGAACGGATATTTCTTTCTTTCTTGTGTTCCATTATCACGGTTGCAAACGTATGGTTTAAACATATTTTATTCACCTATGTCACGTGACCATGTTTTAGCCAATCGGCAGTCGCGAAATCGTGTAAACGTCATACCGGTAGTAAGAAATGATACGAGTTTAACCAGCACTTTCAAACCGTTTATACTTCAGTGAACAACCATAAAATGACAGTCATTTTTATACCGCTCCTCAACAAATGCTACATATAATACATAATACATTATGACTTACGAAGTTATGTAGATAAATACTTAATGATAATTATTTTAGTCAGGGAATCAATATATTTGGCTATGCAAAAAAAAATATTTAAATTTGCAAGGTGAAAATGATCTTGTGATATGCTACTATTATGTAATAGGAAATGATCGTGTTATATGAAGAAGCTATTATTAAGTCGTAGAAAAGGGCCGTGTACGCATATGCCAGTAAAATACCCGTATAGGCATATGATAATAAAATGACCGTATTAGCATATGCCATTAAAAGGACCGTGTAGACATATGATAATAAAATGACAGTAAGCATATGCTAGTAAAAGGACCGTGTAGGCACAATGCTAGTATTACTGTGCGTGAGAAAGACGAGCATCTGGATTAACACTATAACCGGAAGTAGGGCAAGTTGGAGGAGTTGTAAGTCTGCAAATATCACTACCCACTCATTCAGTACTTCCGGTTGGATGTCATCACGAAAACAAAGACCCGGAACTCCCATTCACTGAATCTCCAAGACCTCTCAAAGAGGTAACAGTTTTCCATCTGTAGCAGGCGGAATACGGTGTGCGTGTATGTGGTTTCTTTATAAAGTATTCAATGCTGTTGAGTGTATATCCAGTATAGCTGAACAGCCGTGTATAATCCTTTAATGCTTCCAACGGAGCCGTGGTAACATTGTTTTACCGTAACATCACATCAAGGTCATAACGTAGGACCGAATCCTTGTTCTGCGTTTCATGAAAGGGTCGTAATGTAGGCCAGTCGTAAATCAGAGCGTGCACTCAGAAATAATATTATAAAGGTATTTTATCATATATAGTTGGACTCTATCGTCTAGTGTGTTGGTTAGCACATCAATTTCGTAGGTGCAACAATTGCATGTCCGTGTTTAAAACGGCGTAAAACGTCAATCCAAACTAAAATTAAAATAATAGTCTACAATTCCTTGGATTAACATTAACTTTGCATTACGTCCTATGTTCGCATGTGTACAATAAGTGCAAACGATTGTACACGTTTACCGATTTGTCAGGTCAGAAGTTACTTTCATGTTAACTGCAGTATCAAAGCAATGTAAAGTGTTGTCATAATATACAGTTTGTATCGTTGTGATTTGACACGCATGGAGAAAATGTTTTTGAAGCTACATGTCAGTTACGTTACCATATCAATGTTCAGGCAAGCGCGTATTATTTCATGGATATCGAAATCACTGAATACAATTGGGAGATTGCTGAAATGGCTTACATTGGTCACAGGAGATTAGCATGTAAGAACACGTCAAACCGGTAGGTGGCAGCATGTATTCATGAGTTACTTCCGGCTCTGAGCACATTATAGAAATAACTAGAAACATTGACTGATTTCCCCAACGGGAAAAGTGACATGCACATATTGATATTTTTAATCTTCTACTTTAAATGTGTGGGTAGAAAACAACTTTAACTATTAATCAGCAATATATCAAGAATAATTTTAAAATTAAAGAATCTCATTACACAAATTGGTTCTAAAATATGCTAGTTTATTTCCCCATGTCATTAATGATGTTTTGCTATACCATGAATATATGTATAAAAGAAATATCAACCAATAGATTTCCCCTTACATAAATACTTAATTATTTTGTTCAGAGATACAAAACAGATGGTATATATTTAATCTAGAAACGTTGTTTATTTTGCTACCATTTCCCCCCACGTTCGTTTTAGAATCCATATATCTTATCGTGCTTGTTTTGTTTGTGCTTATCAACGGTGCCGGTGTACAGGCATCAATTTACATATATTAGAAACGGTGATGTGATAGTTTTTCAAATATGGCCATGTTTTGTGTTCTATATTCTCCATGGATATGTGCAATCAGTAAAACTGCATCGAGCGGATGAAATATATATTAACTTGCCAGACAGTAAACTGTGATCTATTCGAATGTTCCTCTCTAGAGACAACGATAAGAATAGACAGTGTAAGAACATGTTAATAATGGCGTCAATGAGCTGGAATATTGGGGCTAAAGTCAGCAAATGGAGGAATCCGAACTCAAAATTTGTCTCTATTGTATCAGTTTAAACCCTTGAAGATTGTGATCAGTGGTCTGTTGTCATCTCTCATTAACACCGACTATCTTACACAGCTTTAGGCTTTGGATATGTATATTAATGGGTTGATTTTTCGTTGAATTAATTAATTACGAAGTAAGAAAATATGAGAACAAATATTTTTTATTTTTGTTTTATTTCTTATTAAGGATGTGTGTGTGTGTGTGCGGGGGTGGGGTGCGTATGTGTGCGTCCGTGCGCGTGTGTTTGTGTGTGATTGTGTGTATGATTGTGTGTGTGTGTGTGTGTGTGTGCGTGCGTGCGTGCATGTGTGTGTTTCTTTCTGCCCTCATATACATGTATGGCGGCCACACAAGCTACGCCGTTATAACTAGTTTCCAAGCATTGCTATACTAATATTTACTAACGATGGACATTTATCCACACAACATTGACGTAAACCATTCACCTCAGAAAGAAACGGTTTCTAAAGCGTGTATGAACGGTAATGGATGTACTGGACATGTTCATAAATAATGTATAATATATAACAAATTCGCATTAAATGTGATTTATCTCAGCTGTTGATGTAAATACATATACGATAATAAGGTAAGCTTTTGAGTTGATGGTAAGTTATCTGAAAATCTAAATAATAACTATTGCAAGCGACATCGTAATCCTGTAGGTTGACAATTTGAGTTAGTTAAGTTAGCAATGAAAATATCGATAGCATATGTTATATTATGATAAAAGGTTATAAAAGTGCTATGCATATGATGATGCAAAACGGTAGTACCTCTTACAACTGTTATGTATTAGTATGCTATTCCGATAATGATAATAAGTGTTAGATCACTGCTGTCAAATTAAGTTGCCGTTTTGGACCGGATTGGAGTTTAAAATGCATACACCTAGTATACATAAAATTGTCTTTGTACCTCCAAATATCTTTCCACCGCTGTAGGATAGGTATAATTCCTAATCGGCTCACCTCGGGACTACTTACACTTTACTCCAGTAGATACTCTCGGCACTCGCAGGAGCAGTAATCTTGCCCAGATTCCGGGATAATGGTGATTAGT
>JAUTBT010000928.1:0-10946 GCA_032361225.1 Lepetodrilus schrolli | reverse complement strand
GTAGCTTTGATAGATATGAAACGAGGCCAGGATCTGGGAGTGCATGGAAAGGCTTCCTTTGGTGGAGAAGACGAAGATTGAGAGGATGATGAAGAATATAAAGAACGCTTTGCTTTTTTTGGTGTATTAGTCATGTTTTTGTTTTTTTACAGTTCAACATTTCTGTTCCCCACCAGCCACGGAATACCAACAAGGACAATAACATACTGCGGATGACCACCAGCCAGTTATTAGAGCTACAGAAATGCTATACTCTAGCGAAATTAACATAGGTAGCTGTAGAAAGCCCACGAGTGCAATGCCACATTAGGCAATACGGACAGTGCACCTGGAGCCCCAAGAACCCAGGGGTTAAGGTAACTAGATTGACCTTTAAGCCAGCGCTTAGCATTTAGACTTTAGGTAAGAACATATATATATATTTGTTGTTGTTGGGAAAATGGCAGTTAATTCATTAACTCTAGTGCATTGTGGTGACCATCCGATTGATAGTACCTGGCCAATACCACCACCTGTCTAGGTGAAATCCAGGCCAAAGAGGTGTGTTGGAACGGGATCCGCAGAAACCCAATTACCCTCAACCTCCAGGATCCCTTCATCCACCGACACAGGACGCAACCCATCGCAAACAGGTTGCCCCATTTAGGCGCCTCTTACGACACACAAGGGGGTGTGCGGGACCAATTCTAACCCGGATCCCACGGGGGATAGCATATCAGTAAAATAACATTACCGTAACATACTTTGTATACTTTTGACATCAATTACATTAGGTTTGTGTTAATAACAATAAAATCAAGGACACAGTATTTTCAGTCGACAGTTTCAAGTTGGGTACCAAAATACAGGAAAACAATTGTACATTACACATTTGTATGCGAAATATATGGGCAAGACACGGACACATCTGATAAGGACATTCATGCACGGACTGTGTCTCCTATAATGAGTTGCTGTATTTTCTACATGGTTGCAGCATACTCTTATAAGAGTTGCAATCATTCTTATCTGGATGTCTTTTCATCTTATTTTGTTACTATTGCAAACGACATGGTTGTTTTTCTAGCCTATTTGTTGCTTTTACCTCAAATAACAAGGCAGGTCTGTGTATAGCCTGTATCATGACTTGTGAGCGGAGAAAGATGTTCCCTACCAATACACATTATGACATTTGTATGGGCGTAGCTAGTGATTAATAATGTGTAATCAGAACTATTTTCATAGGTTAAGCTCTAGACCACAAACAACAACAACAAACGGTAAGTGGGCAGGTTCTGTGAACATTTACCCACAGGAAACGTGTAACCATCGAACTAAACCCTACTTGTGGAATTATAGAAGACTAATAAAAACAAATACACGTATGCACATTTCGGATAATTGAATTAGGCCGCAACCAATTTCCTCTTTATACGAATCCATCATATATGCACAAGCAGGAATGCAACAAAATGATCCTATTTATACGTGTTTTGCTTCTTGTGATAATTATTCCATTTATTGTGTAAACTGCAAGACATATTCTTTCTACTAGTCTACCTACTATTTTATATCTCTCCCTACAGACAGAGAAGATATATAACATATAAAATAATGGAGACATATAGATAGCCTAGTACTAGTAGTAGAGAGATACTAGTAAGTTAGATATATAGACAGATAGAATGATTGATATATGGAGATGGATGAATGGATCTATAGATATAGGTATTATTATGTGTAAATGAAACTTGAAATTATCAGTATTTACTTTTATTTTTGAAAACTCACGAAAGACACGACAATCGACGCTGTTGCACAGTCCAACACAGTAAGGCACACTCCAACACAGTAAGGCACAGTCCAACACAGTAAGACACAGTCAATAGTATTGAAATACATTATACCAATACAATCTGATAATGTAGTTCGTCATCGGTTTCCAGTATTGAGAACAATACAAAAAATTCAAACACTAAGACGAATCTTCGATTTGCAAATTGGCATATAATCAAGTCCCTGTCGAGAGTGAAATTCTTGTGAATATGCAAGCAGATTCTTAAAAATTAAATAAAAGCTTTTGTGATCAAGCATCACGAGCAATGTTTTCGATATTCAGGAAATGTAGCTCAATTGACCTGCCGATTGATTGTAAACTAAAGGATATTATTGTATGCTTGGGAAGATTGGGGTTTTGAAAATAGTATATTATTAGGGAAAAAAATTAAATATATATATATATATATATATATAACATTTTGTAAATATATTTTAAAGTTGAAACAGTCCACGCCAGATTACATGGTATACAGCAAATTTATTGAAATTAGGTAGATACCCACTTCACATAAATATTAAAAGCAGAATTATTTGCTATTTTGCCAAGTTGTTGCTGCCAAAAAGTAGTAAAAAATTGTCATATATAATGTTTACCACAATGTTTAAACTGCAGAAGGAAAATCCAAAATTTTAATTTGACTCAAGTAGCATTGTTAAAAATATAATAGAGGAATATGACCTAAAGATTGTTTGGCTGCAACAAGCTATTCCCAAATTAGGTGCATAAAATACACCGTAAATAGGATCCTTTAGATAATTTTACATACAGATGGAAATCCAAAATTGAAAATACATCAACAGGTAATTATCACTATTTTTGTTTGTTAAATCACTCGTTCGAAAATTAATTATTTACATACCCTTGGAACTACGAATAATATTTACAAAATTTATAAGAAGTAACCATAAGCTACCAATCGAAACCGACAGATGGTCAAATATAAATCGCAATGATAGAATATGTAAGCACTAAACAGTCTGTGGGAGATGATTGAATATAATTTTATCTTAATAAATGTGCTGCCCTTCATTACAAGTAGTAAGAGGATCATACCTACCAGCAAACATTGTAATATAATTGTAAATATCCATCAATCTCTAAATTCACTAGTCTTATGTTTTGTAATTACACTCCACTCGAGTTCCAAATTAAAATATCAAACTTTATAAAAGTTGCCATGCGTTTTGTCTTGAATTAATTCGAGCAATTTTATAAACTATCCACATATCCTGAAACTTACAAATCTCTATTTTACAATCATTATTATTGATTTATTTTCTCATATGTCACTACATGAGATTCTATAAGAATACAATTATGTTCTGTTCAGCTACATGTATGTGTAAGAGACTTCAAACCCAATCAACATTAAAAGTACCAGTACATGATGATTACCGGTCATACATTTTTTAAAATTATATGTTGCGTTTAAGATATGTAATGTAGCATTGGCCGAACCTATTTAATTTTAAATTAATAATAACTAAATACAAAATTAATGAAAAATACCATAATTTTAATTTAGAAAGTGTACTCACAAGTACTCTGCGTATAGGAAGCTACGCCCATGATTTGCGCGTTAGACATTCATGTTGTCTGGGTAGCATATACCGATATAGCATCGTGAATAAATTTATATTGCTAAACTACTACTTGTCTTTTTCTATTATGCTTCCTCCTTCTGTATAATAGTCATGTTCATTTAAATAGAGCTTGTGGGTTTTTTCAATTGATAAATTACACAGGTGGTGAAGCCGAGGATTTGTTTTTGTGAAAACTAACCGAAAACCCATTAGGCCGTAATATGTCTGGGTATTTTCATGACAGGGTACGTGACGTATTAGATGCAATTATATGCAAAAATTATCGGAATTAGCCACATCTACCCTACATGTTGCTGAGAATCTGCCTGTATAAATATTGGTACGAAAAGCCCTTCGAAACAGTTCCGAATAAGCCAGGATTAGGTACGAGATACACAAGTTGGTGGAATATCGCGGAAAAGTTATATTTTCAGACATGTTCGGTTTAACGATTCTGACGATAACCTACACGGTGACATGTGCGTGGCTGTTGTTTTATTTACGTACCAGTAACCATACGTTGTATCGCGATAGTCTATAACGTGTGGACCTTGCTGAAGAACATGATTGACATTGTTTTATCTCTGAATAGAACAGAAATTTAAGCACAGAATTTATCTGGAATTTAGTCCAAGGCTATTACCGGGACTTGGAAGATCTAGTAAGATACTACAATACGTGACAAGTTTAAAAACAATTTTAAAAAACCTGCAAGAACTAATTTATACTTGGTTTACATGCAGATGAAAATCTCCTCTCAATCCTTCTCTTAAAATAAGGCGCCCATTTCTTTTTCAAACAACGCGCTACTCTCGTTTCTGCTACTTCCGTTTCCGGAAATAATGATGGCGGGCCGATGGAGTAGTTCATATTCCCAGCGAAACGTTTTTGATAGCTAAATTAATGGATTGCAAGCTTAATTGTTGTTACCAGCTAGTTACTTTGTCATTCAACTACTGGGTTCTCGTGTCCTCAGCAGTTTGGCTGTTTTCCAAAGACAGATGTCCAGTGGTAAGGCGCGAAATCTGAAGCTGTAAACAAATGTCATGATATTATATTTTGTCTTCGATTGTCCTGTGATAATCACTGATTGGTATTATGGAGCTTTAAATCGCAGTAATCGAAATCAAATTGTTACCCCATTATTGATAGAATATTGGGTATGTTCTACCGCGCAAGGAAAAAAAAGTGTCAAACTTTGGCCAAATGGCATTGAGGCGAAATATTGTTGTTCAACCGACAATACAAACAATACACTACAATACAATAATTTTCTCTTCATGTAGTAGTTCGCCGTTCGCTGAACGGATTAGTTGGAAAATAGCAGGAAATCGGTTTGCAATGCATCCAGTCCAATCGCTTCATGCTTTGGGTTTTCATACAAAATCTGTATTGAAATGTATGCATACATATCACTATTGATTGCTTGCTGAACAGCTCGTGTAACCATACATATGCAGCTCTGTAGAAACAAAGAGATGAGATAATATTTCCAAAGGTCTTATCTCGGTAAAAAATTTATGGAATGGAAAAAAAAATTGTTATTTTGTACTACCTCGCCAAAATATGAATTTCAGACTATTGCACGATATTGAACAAATATGTAAAATCTGTAAATACTGTCTAGTCGCCTCATTCCATGGTATAGTTGTTTGGCTAGTTATGGACCACTTGTTTCCCTTCTCCTTCTCATACTTGTACTCATGCTCCTACTCATACTATGTTGTGTCAGACTATTCCTTTCAACTAGAATTGAGTACACACACCTCACTTTGTTGCAAAGAAAATGATATATCAATGCAAATGTAAGTTTAACACTCACCATCCGCTGAAATGCAAGTTGATGTTGACTACCTAGTTTTGAATAAATGTTCTGCTTTTGAATTGCCTGTATACTGAGCTCTGTCAAATATAGCTCATGAAAAGTACAATATGAACTATAGAACCAGTATGGCACTCGGTGAGTGAGCTGAGTGCACTGGCATGTTTTCTATCTAAGTCAACATTAACTGCTTTTCATTCTCAAACGAAATACATTTTATTGTTTAATGAAAAACAGAATCAGTTTAGAGCTAAATTTGCATGTAATTTTGATGGTACTTTTATAAATACATGCTGCAAAGATATCAAAACCGTGGCTTGGACAATTGATTCGAAACTAGCAAAATCGCCTTTCAACACCGAGCATGAATTACGACACAGAGTAGCACTACTTGGATTTAACATTTATTCATTATTGGCTAATGATGGTAGTATGTATTATCTTCGGATTACTGCATTTTCAAAAATTGTTGCTCCTATAAAATTACAAATTAGCACGCTTGCTAAAAAAACAGTTTAGTCGTTGAAATACAAGTGATAAAACAAACGACTTATCATGACATTTTGTTTATATTTTTTTTCCAGTTAAATAAATGGATGAATATTCAAAATAGCTCATTACAAAGCATGTGCTGTATCCTGCAAATTAATTTTATGTATGCTTTTGATTCGGAACTAGCAATGATTTGGAACTAGGCAAACAACTGTACTCCCATTTTCATAGTCGTTGCAAATGGGTGAAAGATTCCCGCAGCGACGTTAAACTCACTCACCATTTTCGTGGTACCATTGTGTGACAGGTTTCTGAGGTATTAAGGTTTGAAGCGATCTATTGATGATTGTTTCTTAATCCCCAGAGCTCTAGAAAAGCTGCATATTTGCATTACTAAAATATGCAATTAAAATGCCATAAAACCCAATGAAATTCGATCAGCAATAAAAAAAAATGTTAAAATGTAGTGAGCGACCACACTGCTATGGTAATGTACTTTTTAACAAATAATTCCAAGCTCTAAAAACTATGAGTGACATTGTCTGCTCAGTTATATTTAACATCATAAATTATATAACCGGAATGGACTCCTCTTACAGATATAACCAACCCTGACAACTCATCTGAAGATGGAGTCTGAGATGTTGTCTACTGGTAGCAATGAGGTTATAGCTGAAGGAGAACATAGAACAGATGAAAAGGTGCCCGAAGGAACACCATGCAGCAGCCTCCAGACTGAAGGAACACCATGCAACAGTCTCCAGACTGAAGGAACACCATGCACCAGTCTCCAGACTGAAGCAACACCATGCACCAGTCTCCAGGCTGATGGAACACTGCACAGTAGCCTCCAGACTGAAGTTCCTCATCCACAGCCAGGTTCGCAATCGAATGACGCCCTGGATATCTCTCAACATGGTCGACATCGGAGTTCTTCCTCTCTTGTAATGTCATCTGATGAAATGGAGACTGAGGAGAAACAGGATGGATATGGTAACAGTTCAAAGGGGGACAACTCTGATGCTGTATTGAATGATGACGACTCGCAGTGGACTGATATATCCGGTGACGTAACGGACGACGAAGATGGCATTGAAGGTGCAGTGACGCAAGGTTTTTGGAGCACTCCTATAAAGTGCAGTGACCCTGACTCCAACATTAGCGCTCTCAGTGAAGAGGAGAAGAAGAACTTTGCATTCATCAGTGAGCAGCTGTGCATCCTCAACGAAGAAAGCAGTACAGTAAATACCCCCAATTACAAACCCCTAAAGAAACACTTGAAGGACACGCCATCTAAGACTGATGTCAAGAAGACTCCTAGAAAACATGGAGCGACATCCAGCTCTGAAGCAGCACAGAGGTAAGTGACAAGAAATGAAGGATGACTGTTGAATATTTATCTTTATTGGGATCGGTAGAACTAGAAGGGTATGTCCTTTAGAAACTTATTAATAAAGTGGTCAAATAACACTCTAAAGTGTTGTACATAATCTACCATAATGTGGTATCATTAATTAATAATGATAATTAGAGGCAACTATTTAGGCCAATTCTACTATTGCAGTACTATTGCGATAGTTAAAAACACTATTGCGATAGTATTTTAATAGTTGTGCTACTATAGTTTTTTTTTAAATAGAAGTCTTTTAAAGATGGATAGTTTACCTGTCATACATCATCTGTAATCAGTGGGTAATTTACATCTTAAACTGGTATTTTTGTAAAGACAGTGACCAAAATAAATCAAATGTAAGATAATAGTGTTGAAATGCTCAAGGATTTTCAACTATTTTGGTCTTAGTGTTTAAAAATAGTACACTATCGTAGTTATCGATAGTTTAGGTTACTATCGATGGAAATACGCTAAATCATGGAACGAATGTTCGACCTATCATTACACCCTTAATGATGATAATGATGATGATTATCATTTTAATAACAATAATGATGATAATAATCATAATAGTAAAGAATATTTGTAATCCACTGTATATTCAGTATGCAAGATGTATTCTTAGACTTGAGGTGCAGCATTTTCTAGTGCCATGTTTCCTATGATCATGATGATCACATAATGGCGTTACATGTTTGACATTCATGACAGTGTGTTCAAATGGCCAGACATCCGTTTTTTTCAGGAAGTTAACCAGGAAGAGGCTGGAGTTGACGCCTGTGAAGAATTCTGAGACCCGGGTACTCGGCGCTGACGATGGCGATTCCTGTCACGGACGGCTTCACATTGACGAGACCTCGCTGGATGAGAAGTTAGAACAGAGTGCACAGCGGACGGGTCTGACGGCCATCAACGTTAAAAACATCATACACGTATGTGACTGCATCATCACACAGATATGTGACTGTTTTATCATACATGCACGTAACTGCATCATCATACACATGCAAGACTGCATCATCATACACATATGTGACTGCATCATCATACAGATATGTGACTGTTTCACCATACATGTACATGACTGCATCATCATACACATACATGACTGCATCATCATACACATATGTGACTGCATCATCATACACATATGTGACTGCATCATATACATACATGACTGCATCATCATACACATACGTGACTGCATCATCATACACATACGTGACTGCATCATCATATACAGTGACTGTTTCATCATACACATATGTGACTGCATCATCATACACATACATGACTGCATCATCATATACACATGTGACTGTTTCATCATACACATACGTGACTGCATCATACCCATATGTGACTGCATGATCATATACACAGTGACTGTTTCATCATACACATACGCAACTGCATCATCATATACGTACATGACTGCATCATCATATACACATTGACTGTTTCATCATACACATACGTAACTCTATCATCATACACATACATGACTGCATCATATACACATGTGACTGTTTCATCATACACATACGTGACTGCATCATTATACACATACATGAATGCATCTCCGATGATTAGCAGGTACACATGGTGAGTGGTAGAGTGACACATCACAGTAAGGTACATATGGTACACATACCATACCATTGTGTACCATACACAATGACATATGTGTACAACATAATGGTTCTGTTTCAGGAGCTGGTTAAGAACGACGACGTCCAGAAGATGATTCGAGACCACCTGACCAAGCAACTGTCTGACGCAAGGTGTTTGTTGTTCGAGCCGAAGATGACCCGGTCTAAAGTGAAGGAAGTGATGGAGAAGGGCATGGTAGGTGACTTAACTTTGTGAGAACTAACTATTGAAAGTGGAATTACACACAGGAAGGATGTCCAGATATCACACCGTTCACATTGCCTTCAAACACAGATCATTTAACGTAGGTAAGATAATGGCTGACCTTGAAAACAACTAAGCGAAACTTGTAAATATTGGCAATGCATCATGGTCATGCTATTTATTCGCCAATCTGGATGCAGTCACCTGTGCGGTTTTCTCACTCTCCGATGTTATCTATGTTCCAGCAACTAGAGAAATGGCCGATGTCCCCAGTCAAGCCGATGACAACTCCTAAGAAGCCCAGTATTTTGGACATGGAGTTCTCGGAAGACGAGGAGGATGATGAGTACTCCCCTGATAAAGACACTGAGGTAAGCATTGATGAGATATGTGATGAAATGCTGACAATTCACAATTTTCTGTAATTATTATTCATAGCATTCTTTTTTTCATTACTAGGATGGGATATCAAGCCTAAGCGGATCATATCTTAAGATACCTATCAACAACAATAAATTGATACTATCCCAAAGTCTTTTTTAGCTGTCAATTGAAGACGCTAGCTTCATCATGTGTCTCGCTGATGTTAGACTCAGCTTCATTGGTGGATTGTTGTTGATGTAGTTATTGAATCGCCATGACTGAAACGTTGACTTTGTTATCAGATTTTAAAACATTTCATTGTCCAGGCAACTCACGAGAGTGATGATGACATGGAGAGTATGATGTCTTCTCACGCCAGTGACTTTGGTTCCCCGTTCCCTCTGACACCATCGTCCTGTACCCTGGCCACGCCCGTCCAAACCACCACCCCCCAGACAGGGAGCAGAGAGGTAGGTGACTCGGTATGAGCGTACTCCCTCTGTATATATAACTCTATCCCAGACCACCTTCCCCCAGACAGGGAGCAGAGAGGTGGTTGACTCAGTACGCAGGCATGGCAGTTTTCTGCAGAAATCCACTGATTATTTTGCCCAGGGGTTGATGTATTTTCCCTGGACATGGCCTGGGGACTGCAGCCTTCAGACCCTGGGCTTGTTTTCCGCTGAAATCACAATTGCCTGTTACCATTCCTGAGTACGAGCCTGATGCTTGATGCACAGAACACGTAGTCCTGACTCTGTATGTATATTGATTTGTGACTCTCGTAGCACTACAATCCCTCTGTGGGACAGAACCCAGTTCAACCTGCAAGTTTATAACCTCACAAACTATCCATGCGGCAATGTGTTGATGAATAAATAGCAATTTATGCTTTTGTTGGGTGTCCGTAGATAGTGAAGATGAGCTCTGCAAGTCGTCGAGGATGTCGGATGACATGTTGAGATATTTTTTCCTCAGACTTTCTGCAGTCCACTCAGCGCAGTCCCAGGTACCAGTTCCAGGAGTTCCAACATCGGTCAGCATTACACGTCTTCAATGGCTGCACTGGACGAGACCTCCATCACCAGTGTGAGTGTCAATAACTCAATAGCTGTCAGTTACAAGTGTCTGTGTCTGTGTCTGTGTCAGTGTCTGTGACCAGTGTGAGTCATTCATATTGATGTCGTGACATCACCAGATATGCACTTGGACAATTTAGCAAGGGTTTCCATAACGACAGCTAGCAAGGGTTTCCATAACGACAGCTAGCAAGGGTTACCATAACGACAGCTAGCAAGGGTTTCCATAACGACAGCTAGCAAGGGTTTCCATAACGACAGCTAGCAAGGGTTTCAAGGGTTTCCATAACGACAGCTAGCAAGGGTTTCCATAGCGACAGCACAGTCATGAGAAGTCCCTACCAATCAAACTGCCACTAAGTAGAAATGTTGAAATAGTATTCTATACCATTTCTGGTCAGATTTCACTTTGATGGTCTATTCTATATTTAATAATTTGATATATGCCGTTGGAAGTGTTTACATTGATAGGATGCGATGTCTGTAGAGTGGCAATGCAGTTATCATCCTTGGTCTTGTCAGTACCAGCCGGTGCTCG
>JAUTBT010000927.1:0-10950 GCA_032361225.1 Lepetodrilus schrolli | reverse complement strand
AATTGTTGTCGCATTTATGTCTAAAAGCTTGACGTCGCATTAAATTAGTGACGCATTAATTTCCTGATTTACAGTAATATACGATATATCAGACTCATATCAGTCTCTGTATTCACAATAGCACTCATGACACTCACACTAGTTATACTCATATTTCACTATACGATACTAATCAAGAAATATATGCTATCGAAGCCACCATGCATTGGTATATGCTATCAGTAATTCACTACACCGTCACATGCAATCAACCATGCAGTACATAACAATCATGAATTACAACCGTATCGTAAGTTCGTATCACATATGTAACATTGCATCAGTCCCGTAACATACCCATAGGTATATCTTTTACCGTTTAACGAATACTGTTTATTAAAATATACTAGTATTTTAAATTGTGCATTCTAACTCATTTGTAATCATCGGTTATCTTATTTCAAACAGTGGCAAATTTAAAGTTCCAGCATATTTCTATCTGCTTTACTGGAACATTGGTATTCATACGTACATGCAGTAAATACACATGCATGCACTGTCTTCTTTCCAGATATACTAAAAGACTAGATATACATACACTAGGAATGTTGCATAAAACATTTAAATTAGAAAGTCATTATTCTTGAACATCAATTGCTAGTAATTTCATAGTATGTGAAATAAATAAAATGGAACAATCTATTTAAAATATCTTCACTCACTGGTCACCAACTGCTGACCAAAGAACACGAAGGTCAAAAGTTCAGATTAAACCAGGAAGTGACGTATTTACGCATTGATTAATTCCCTGCAGCAATATACCTTCTTTTCTTAGTCTCCGTATCGATTAGAAATTGAATCTTAATGCCTTTCAATGGCAACACTTTTGTCTCGTATCTTGTGTCGGTATTCTCTCCATGCGACTAACGGATTTCTGTTTGTTCTTTAACATCGGATCTGTACGTCATGCAGTATCACTGAAGTATCAATGAAGTTACGAATACTTACACCATTCTTGATTTATAAAGAAAGAGCGGAAGCCACTAATTAATTTAGAAACTGTAAGACGCATTGGAATAAAGAGAAGAATATCAGTAAGGTGTTAAAACAATACTGGTGGCATCCTATTAACAACATACGGGTGTCAAGGGAGTGATCATTATTCCGAATGAACTGTTTGACATGACTCATAAGCCAGGCGTATTGATTACGTTATGCTCCCTCGCTATCTCTCTGCTAATATGCATATCAATGAGCAGACAGATAGGGGGGGGGTTAGCACTTATTGACCGTGCGTTCGGATTAAGTCGGGCCTCCAAAGACTATGGCGCTTATACGTCCGTATGCAGAAAGAAATAGGATAGATGAGATCAAGCTTAATGAAGGAGGATAGCCCATTACCATTCATATGAGACTACTGTATAATAACACTACTGTTCTGTTAGAATGCTATATAATTGCCATGGTCTTGCCAAATTCCGATGGGGCAACACCGCAAGTATGTAATTAATTTGCTGAGACTGCGAATCATTTATGATATCAAATAATTAACTACCCCGAGCTTATGATTATGATAATCATAAAAGTCGTCTTGGATCTGTATGGTTCAGCTGATTAATATATCTCTGATACTGAAATAATTAAAGAATGATTACATATAACTATCTCATGGAAGAAGCTCTATCCTAATCAGAGAAGCTGTTTAATTAAGGGCCAGTAGTCTCCTCAAACCGAATTCCGAAATTTTGTAGAAGCTTCCAAAAAATTATCTGCCGGCCCTTAATTTATTTTGTTGCGTATATATAACCATACCAAGCGTCTTTGACACTAAAAGCGATGAAGTCTATGGAATGGTATCCGCCCGAGTGCGTAGTCAAACCTCATTTAAAACAGTTCAAAAACATACAGCACAGGCACCTCCCCTTCCCTTCACACATACAGTATGAGCCATCATGCAGATATAGTGTTTATATTGAATCAGTAACACGCCGCGTTCTTCAGACCAGAATTCTAGCCTATCCTAGCTAGCCCTGACGCTAACCGCCACATTAGATAAGGGCAGACGGGCAGTTATTTCGTGTTGTATCAGCTCTCAGACTTGTCATGTCCAAGGCATGTTGTTCATGCATCAGAGTGGTTAGGATGAATCATCGTATCCTTGATCCGTGTTGTTCATGTTTTACACGGATTTGAGCGTACAAGTGTTACGTGTTACTCATAGGAGCTACGTACATGTTTACCAGCTGTTTATGTAGCTGGCACTGACATGATTGTTTTTGAATTGCCAATTGGGCATGATGGAGCCACCTAGAACGACATGTATGATGTATACCAAACACCAAGATTCTTGAAGAGTTGAAGGATATCAGAAAAGAACTAGTTTAACTTTTTAATTGAGTCTTTAAATAATAATAACAATAAGTAATAATAATATGTCCATTTATATAGCGCCAAACTCCTCACTAAGTTTGCTCATAGCATTGGCTTTAAAAATAACATAACATTCATTCGATGAAGATCAGCTAAATGTTTTATTAGCCTCAAAACAGTAATCCATGCAAAATTATTACAAATTATCATTCAAGAACTTCGTATTCCGCGGCGGCCATGTTTTATATCCAGCTGACGTTGTGTCCTAATCGAGTTACACGAAACAGAATGGCCTACATGCACGGCTATGTTAAGAAATGTATCTTTTTGAAGTAATAAAATATCAGAAAACACGGTCCTTGGGGGAAGGTACAACGATTATGTTTGCCAGTTTAACGTGTGTGAGGGCTTCTGGCCCCTGCTCCACAGAACGATCGTAGCGCTACGAGTGTCGTAATATAACTCCATGTTAACGTGTAGGAGTTACGACTCTCGTAACGTTAAGATCGTTCTGTGTAACAGGCATTTTGACGTCATGCTGACCGTAACCCATTACGAAAATAACTATGGATCGGCTGGGACAGTCGTAGAAAACTCTGGCTAAAGATTTACTAGCCAGAGTTAATAACCCGTTGACGCATCCACTTATACGATAAATTACTGAATGTTTTCGTCGGGATACAAACAATAATCCCCGATGTCTCAATTATCTTAAATTTAGACGCTTATGCTTCCGTTGCGTACACTTATGTACACGTTATTTTCCTGGTTTACCCTTGAAACTAGATCTTGTCATGCATCTGTCAGGCTTTTGTCTCAAACGTTGTTACCACCATTACTGAGAGGGGAGACAATCACGTTAACGTCATACTCGCTACCAGTTTAGTGGTTTTTCAACGTTCACTAATTTCCAGTTGACATGTACGTTTCATGAGTGTGATACTACCCATACCACGTTAGCGATGTCATACTAAAACACTTCTGAGACTGCGGTGAGTTGTATCAGTGGTACTACAAGGGGAAGTTTTTGAAGTATAATCTTATCAAGAATATAAAATGTAATTAATTCACCCATGCATTCATCAGAACTTTCTATTCTTTATAAAGTATAAAGGCAGACTTTTCTTTTTTATAAATTGAAAGAATGTTGTTTTGCAGAAGTTAAGTTAATTACTTGCATTTATCTGTACTGAAAATGGTTGTGAGTATGCATAATGTACTAACTTAAAAGAATAATGACTGTAGAAACAACAACAACAACAACAATAATGCCACCGACACCACAACAACCACAACACCACGACCACCACCATCAACAACAACAATAACAACTACACACACTAACAACAACAAGAACAACGACACTAATAATAACAACTACAACACCACACATACAAACACACAATGTACATTATCAGCTGCCTTGACTAAGGCAGTAAACATTATATGTGTTTCCACAGCAAGGCTCCTGAATATCTATGTGAACTCACTCACACCAGACCCTTACGATCAAGCGCAAACCTGACTCTGTCTCCCTACACCTAAACTCAAAACATGGTTACCGCACTTTGACCTGTCAGTCAGCAGAAAAACTGAACTCCCTTTAGAACTGAGAGTTACAGTACTGATAGTACTTTTAAACGCCATTAAAAAATATATTTGTTTAGGTCTGCGCTTACCATCGGTGTGGAGTCAAGCGCATTAGAAGCAGTCTTATTATTATTACTACTACTACTACTACTACTACTACTAATATTACTACTACTACTACTACTACTACTACTACTTCTACTACTACTTCTACTATTACTACTACTACTACTTCTACTACTACTACTACTACTACTACTACTACCACTACTACTACTACTACTACTTCTACTACTACTATTACTACTACTTCTACTACTACTACTACTGCTGTGATTGTGTTCATACATTCTGAAAACCATCTCTAAAATATCCTCAGATTCAAGGCGTATGAACGCGCAGTCCCAACTAATCACGGGGGATTACTGTATAACGAGAGGATAATGTTCACATGGCCAATTCCTACTACCAAACTGTGGCCTCAACATGTACTCTCTGATCCTTAAGATACTAAAATGCTGTCATCGAGAAAGTATCCAGACTATCGCTTTCTACTTTATCGGCATTTTCCGGGGGGAATTTGAACTTTCATGGCAAGTATATGTCAAGACACGACATCATAAGTTCTGGAATTGTTTCATATTCATGCATATAAAGGCCTCGGTTTTATGGGGATTCGCTGACAATGAATAGCAACAGGCTTTCTGTCGTAGAGAGTAATCTGCGAGCAATAAATAATGTGGTGGTAAGGCAGGGTCACGTATTATTTATGGCGTTCTGTCAGGAAAGTATTGACCATGTATAATAAGTGTTCATTTTGCAGTTGTCGAGAGAAGGATAGCCATTTGGTTAAAATTAAGTTGCGAGGAGGGCATAAAGAAGAATTATATAACTTTTTTTGAGTGCCATAACGTTACACTTGAAAATGGTGTTTGAATTCATGGCTTGTAAATTAGAATATCATATTTTCTTAAATAGCCTGAGCATGAATACGTTCTTGAACGCATCTTTAAGAACTAGTATGATTCTGTCGTGACATGACATGTCTTTTGTATATATTAAGCCAATTCGTAAACCAGATTCCTTATTAATATTTCAATGTACAGTGCATATGGCCAGCCTTGGACTTCATCCACTAGAGCATTGGTTTTATTTATCTTTAGGTTAGTTTTCTCTCTGCAGTCTTGTCCGAGTCCGAGTCTGAGTCCGGGTCCCGTTAATAGACCCCCACCTCTGTACTGTCGCGGTGCAATTTACTAGCATCCCTGGATCACCTGTACCAATCGGTGCTTGCAGGTTTACGACAATGCTCAGCTATGGCTGTTGCAGGTTTCATTCTGTAAACTGAAAAGCCGTGATATAAGCGAAATAATAATGAAAGCGATTTTAAACCCTAATTGAATTAAAATTAAAATTAAATCTTATTTTACTCAGATGACATGAATATAATTTCAATATTTGGTCCAATTAATATTCAGAGCTAGTGAATCGGCTGTGATGTCTCTATAACCAGGTGACCTCTCAACCCACTATTTTCCTTGTGAGTAGAATCGTAATTTGTCACTCTCTTTCCGTATCGCACCTGTAGCGTTAGAGCCAAGATAACACTGCTGGCTCCGTGATCTGGAACCGTAAAATCAATTTGTTACCATAGTAACCGAATTTTCAAGACGTCCAGGTGGTCAGAGCAATATGTCAATAGCATTTGTTTCCATTGTATTCACGTGCTTTGAATGTTTTCTTATCATACCTTGTTTAGAACAATATTTGTGACATTAGAACCAATGGCTTAGTTTTCATTTTAGTACAATTTATCTTTTCCCCCCACTGCCAATGCTAATACAATCTATCTTAAACATGCAATGGTATTTTCATTAGTATTCTGTTATGCCAATTAGCTCGTTGAATTCTTGAATATAGTAATTTTACTAATAGTTTATAATTTGAAATTATTTAAAACAATTACATTTACATGTACGTAACTAATGTCATTAAGTTTGATCATCAGAAATATTTTCTAGGACTACTTAACACTTATTGCTTAGTACCATCGTGTACCTATTTCAGTCAGTAGGTTGACCGTATCTGTAATAAAATCGATCTGTAAATTATAAAACACGTTCACAAACTCTTGCCTTCAACTTGCCTTCCGGTTTAAGACCCAAAAATGTTCTCAGCTTACCAATTGTATAAGATAATGAACACTCATTTGTTGTCCTTATAGAAACTATTTCACTTCAATGAAATATTGAATTAATATTTCTGGCTCGACAACTCTAGTGTCTAATTTCGATTCAATCATCCAGCTCATTCCAGCTTTGAGCATCTTTTTGCCATGGTCATTAGGTCACGTGCACGCTCTGATTGTGTCGCCACCTAGTGACAATAAAGTGATTACGCCAAGTCATGACGTGAAGCTAAACTAATTTCAATCATATTGTTCATATGTGCCGATGCCCGATAGCGGCCATCTTGAAATGCAGATATCACAATAGTTTATCAAGCACATCACCCCGGGCCATCGAAATTGAGATACAGGGGTCACTTTGAGAATTTATCATCTTCAATATCCGATCGATATTTTCGCTTTGGTCCAAAAGTCCCCGCCTGCGAACCTTTAGCCATCTTTCAGGCTCAATCTAGGCTGACAAACTTCACTAAGAAACAAAGCCAGCAAATTGATTTTAATGATGGCCGACGGAAGCCTAGAATCCTTTCCTTAGATGACTAGGCTCCGAAGGATTAGAGACTAAAACAGGTAGTTGTAGAAAGGAACGCTGCGGAAATACTTTTATCTGATAGAACCACTTCTGCATCTAATGACGCTTTTGAGATGATGAAATAGTATTAGAACATTGACGTATTTTCGCATTTTCTTTACCGTTATAGAAAACAAATAATAATAAATTAATGTAATTAGGTATATGCTAGTTGGATGCGATTTTAACTTTGACAGTATATGTTACATAATACGATATTGATCTTCAGTTCGAATCCTTCTTCTTAAAGTGATGGTACAACATACATTCTCTAGTTTGTTGAAGATGTCAAATTATAGTAAAAGATCTGCCCATTTCATCATTCTCGTGTCATATAAGTCATTACCGAGGACGCTTATCCACAGATCTAGTCAACACTGTGATAAACAATAATTTGGCTTATTTCAGCAATAAACGTGAGATTCGAAGCGGTTATAACTTGGGAAATGAATGAGAATGGTGGTACTTTAGGTCAAGTTGGAATGAAAGAATTACAACATCGTTTGGCAAAGAAAATAATTCCTGTCAATTACTGGACAAAAACTACGCTATCTCGCGAGATTCCCCGAGACCCTCATCGATCTGAGTCTCAAGTGGCATGCGCAGAACAACTGCCTCCGATTTTATCAGAATCGATGACTGGGGAAAGAAAATACAAAAGCACATTAAAAGTTTGTTATTTGAAGAAAAACGAAAAGTCGCTTACAATATTCGTAATGCTGACACACGTTCTTCTCGGTGTTCTATATATTACGAGAATGCTATTGGAATATAAGTGAAGGCTACTGTTAAACTCTTAAAATAAATGTTAAGTGTGCAGGTATATATCAATAAATAAGTTGTAATTATAGCAGGGGAATGCCCAAGATATATGCGTAGGTGTAATATTGATATACATTTTGATTACAATTACACTACGCACAAATATTGTACAGCATGAATGTTTAAGTGCACTTAGAAACCAATACTAAATTGTCGTTGCTAAAATAAGGTGCATACAAGTAATGATAACAGATTTCGTTTAGCCTATGTGAAATAGACTCAAAAGCACACCCACATAGAGAAAAATTACGAAAAACGAAAACCATTTGTATGACTATAGAGAAATACAATGCCATCAATTTAATGTTGATATACCAAACAAGATCATCAAGTATATTAATTGAGTTTGCTTTCAGCTCATATTTATCACTAATTATATTTATTTACATATCGTGCCTTAATATACATATCGCCATTTGAACAGCTGTTCCCCTGCATGTGCATACGCCTGCAAACAAACATCTCCACATACCCCTGCGTCTCTGACCAGTGGTCAAGATTCCATTGCAAGGTCAAATATCCCAGACGATGCTAAATACCATCTCAATAACTACGTACCTAGCTTAGTGCTCAGTACAATCATCAATGGAGAACTTCCGGTCATGGCATGCTGGGAAAGATGTTTCAAGTCAATATTGAAATGAGGTCAATAATAAATGGTATTATAGTTAGGATACGTCATGTAGAATGTAGGCGTAGAACAAAGGGCTTCAGTATATTCAACGTTTCCAAAATACTAAAACAAGGAACACAGCTACATTCCCCCGTTCCACAGAACAATCGTAGCACTACGACAGTTGTAACTCCTGTACATTAGCATGAAGTTACTAAGGTGTCACGACTCTCGTAGCGCTACGATTGTTCTGTGGAACAGGGGTCTGGTCATTAACACGATGTTTTCACTTAGCTCCAGACATATGTATAACTTGAATCAGGAAATTGAGAATTGTGTTCGAACCTAACATATCCTAAACCCAACTATACGTACACCTTCCAATGTCTATACTATTACTAACATGCAGCCTGTCAGTACATATTCGCAACAACGTTATAATAAGTAAATTCCTGATACATATTTCGGAGTCAGTATTCATGTTCTATCTGCGGCATGATACAACTTTGTGAGCTAGCACTATAAAAACCGGTAGAAATCCAGACTAGTACATATGCATGCAAGCCATGATGTGAGTGAAAAAATCTTTAAACTCCAAATCAACCAACAAGAGACAATAGACAATAGACGATACTTTAATATCCACGAGAGAAATTTGTTGTGTAACTCAAGGTAAAACGAAAATAATACAATACATTACAAAACGCAAAATATATAACACATACCAATTTGTTTCTGTTTTTGTTATATATGTCCTCTCTCAACCATGTACACGTGTAAATCTCATCAGGTGATGACATTCTTTTAAATAATAAATGAACGGGTTTCATTTAAATCATATTTCAAGATTATTTGGCTCATGCCACGGAGTGACAGTTGACGACAGGAGGAAACCTGTAACGCAGATAGCGATGAGTGTGGCAATAAATCAACGAGAAGCTGGTGGTACCGACGAACCAAGGATGGCAACTGAACTGCAAAAGTAGAGACAACGCTCCCTATTACGATCACATATGGAAAGTAGCTTTCATGAACTTTGATCTCTGATGCGGATGACCTACCACTCGCTCTTAAGTTGGTTCTAGAGAAATATATGCTACAATACCATTGGATGATTTATAAAAATATTGTTAATACGCAATGATCACCTACCATCTCTATGAAGTAAAACAACGCAGTACTGATACAATGCTAAAAGTTATCATCGTGTTATCATCGTAAGAGAGCCAGACTCGGTTGAGCACCATCCAGAATGTCTGGCAGCTAGTACTAAAATTAAAATTGAAATGAAAAGGAATGAATATAAAACATTTCCCAGTAATAATGTTTCAAACAGATTTACGAAGTATGCGTTATAAACTATTTCTCTTATTTAATTTCTTTTACAATGATCATCGTCTGCAAACTGACTCGGGGGTGAAATATAAACATCACCGTGAACTTTCATAATGATAATGTAAAGCAATCATGCATGACTGATACCTTGCTCGACACAAAATGTCCGCATAGAGCGTACGTCTCCGTACACACGCTATCAGGATTGCCCTGGATCAATCAGACAGCTTAGCACGAGACGAACGCTACGACTACTCCGAGTTAATAGGAAAACCTACCTTGTGAAAGGAATAAATTGCTGTTTAAACTACCATGAACTTTGGAAATAGCTAATACCTTGAAATAGATTTAGACTATCACGAAGTTGTAGCGAAGCCCTTCAGTAATGATATTTCAAATGGATGGATGAGCTGCTTATTTCAGGATAGGTAGATGACGTTTTCTCAGAAATGGCTTTTCACGCTGACCGTCATCCTGTTTATAAGAGTTATCTCCTCCTAGTGTTTGTCCTAACTTGACGTCGTATTCTTGTCAAGTTGAGTTTAACAATCTTGATGAAACCGTTCACATCGGTACAATGACTAACAGGGTATCACTGATATGCACGATCGACTGTACTTACATTAATTCATTACATTTAAAACAGATGAATGAACTTAATTATACTCCGGACCGAAAGTTTCTGTGTAACCAAACAATAACTAAAAACTAATTATATGAAAATACAATAAACGCCTCCCCAACAAAACTACACAATAAAACATTTAAAAGACACCAACATAATTTATTTTTAAAAGAAACACACAAAAAACTAAAGACACAAACAGAATAACAAGCACAAAAAAAAAGCAAGCAAAACAACAACAATAAAACAAATACAAACACAAAAGCTAACAACCACAAAAGACACAAATAATGTTGCATGAGAAAACATTTTACAGGTACCTATACTATGGAAGAAAATCCCGATACAAATAGGATATATCTATCATGTGTCTAGTGAAATAGCATGTATCTCTCATCTCGTGACGTGGGAAAAGAGATATTTTCACGTGAAAATATCGGAGTTCCCACGTCACGAGATGAGAGATACATGCTATTTCACTAGACACATGACATATCCTATTTATTATATACTTTTATTATATAATTATTAACAAAACTTTGATAAGAAAACTAAGAAATCTTCCACCCGGACAATGTACGCTGACGTCATGAGCTGTCAATATGACGGGTCGCAATAGATTATCGAACGTTTTGAAATAAAATGGCGACAGTAACGACGAGCTAGCCTTCAATAGTTTTAACGACAAATAGAAGTCAAAACAGAATATATTCAATTAATCGACAGACACAAACAACTGGTACAACTCTGGTACATCGAAAATGTTAAACGTGACGTGTTAAATTGATCAAATAATTGTACGATGAACTGACGAAAGTGGCAGTCGGCATCGTGGTTCACAGCGGGTTCAGTAGTAC
>JAUTBT010000926.1:0-29250 GCA_032361225.1 Lepetodrilus schrolli | reverse complement strand
CTAGACTTGCTTAACTGATCTAGGGGGAAATTTTGAATAGGAGTATTTTGGTGAGAACAGGGTGTGACACAGACTAATACTTTACTTAAATGCGTCTATAGGAACAAGATGCATTTGTTAATTTACATACATAAGCTATGATAAATGTATCAATTGTGTGTCTAACCATGTGTAGTGTTTGTAAGCTATGTACCTGGCTTCTTCATAATATGTAATATATTATGTTCTACTGTTTATGATTCGTTTATTTATTTAGTATACATTTACAAAAGTTCAAATTGCAAACTGCATGTGTAAAAATAACAATTATATTGACATTGATTTCAGATATATAGTGAGCCGGTCGAACTCTTCCAAGTTCACAGAGGCATGTGGGTAATATAGTAATGAGTTCGTGACGTAGAAACCACAACAGCAACACTGCCATTTATATATAGAAAATGTTTAAAACTTTTAATGGTTCATTGCACATGTTGCAGATGGTACATAGCCAGAATCTATTGGGGTTTGGGTCTGTTTTCACGAAAATACAAAGCAAACTCGGCTCTGACACCCGTGTGATTTATGAATTGAAAAAAACCACGAGGTCTATTTAAATGAACACGACTATACTATACCTACATATAATAGTAGGTTACATTTAATTTGTCGACGCAAACCACTCCCAACGGATCAATGAATCCATCCACCAGTTGATGCATATATCGGGAGATCAGACAGAGATGAATGGATCGTAATTTTTCATTTTTTATTTTATTTAGTAAAGGGTATAAAATACTATGAATTCGTCGGTGCCGATGGCGCTACCATTGGATAATCAGCCATCATCATCGTCAAAAGTAGGCCTATTGCATTACCCAAAATACCACTCAAAATAAAATGTAATTTTGAAAGTACGTGAACATTTTAAACTTCCATAACCAGACAACCAGAAATAGAGGCTACATTTATGTAAATGTTTTGTTAATTAATTAATTAATTAATTTAATTTTGTACTGTGCAGAAGGCTAGGTTGACACACATGTACTTGTAGAGCGCACCTATTGGTCTACTACACCTAAACATAACCGATACTTACAAACTTAATATAAAATAAAATATAATAAAATATTCGTAGGTTTGTTGGACTAGTAATACAGAATTTTGCATTCCGTTATTTAAAAACAGCCTAATTCTAAATTTCATCATATTCGTATGTAGCCTACGTCAAAAAGATCAGACTTCAGGGTATTCTGTCACAAAGCCAGTAGACCATGGCGCTCTCTTTGCAGTGTATTAGCTATCGGCAAAGAGAACGTTATGGTCTCTTAGTGGATAAGAAAGCTTCTTGAAAGGATACCAAGGTCCTTACACACAATTACGGGTTTGTTTACATATTCCATGCTCAAACGTATTTTTACATGCAAGTACGTACATTTGATGTGTCTACACAAGTATATTGGGCAACCAGCTACATTTCCCGCATATCCCACTGGTTTTCAATATTTTATTATTTTAAAATATGTATGGTACGTAGCTGTAATGGTACCAGTGGTCGTGAAAGGTTATTTTTACCGTGTTCAATGATTAGAGTTACCCCCCTTAGTCTATTAGACTATATGAAATTGAGATATTACAGTACATTATTCGGGTTTTACCGGAAATGTAAACTGCAATAGAATTTTACCTATCCTACAGCAGTGAAAAGATATTTGGAGGTACAAAAGTGATTATATTTATGCTAAGTGCATGTACATTGCATTTTTAACTCCAATTTGGTCCAAAATGACAACATAATCTGTGATTGTATGCCTTTAAAGTTATTTTGTATATTATATCTTGTAAATTAAAATATGTAAATATGAAAAAATATGAAAATATTGAAAACTAGTGGGACATGCGGAAACCATGAAATATGTCAACAAAACATAAAGTTGGGACTTTCAACTTTCTTTCAAGATTATTTGGCTCATCTTACACCTTGTCACCAAGAGGAAACCTGCAACACCTGTAGCTCTGATTGTTGTAGTAAACCTGTGAGGACTGGATGGTACTGACAGACCAAGGATAACTTAGGGTAACCTCATTGGCTGAAACCAGTAGGAGAATGTTATATCACACGGCTATACTTATTGTTCAAACAATGATACTCACAGACTATTGGCTAGCATTTCTTCTATGTCTCTTTTGAAGTTGAATATCATACGCCTCACAAGATATATTTCATCTGACTGAAAAAGCATACAGATTTGGTTAAGGAAACAAGACAAGAATAATTTCATATATGATTCTATGATTACATCACATTGATAAAAAAAACAACATGTTTATGTATTGAGTGCAAACAGACTTTCTTTCTTAAAATTTGACATGATTGTTTTATTAATTATTTTACGTCTTGTAAAATAAAATTGTTAAACAAATATAAATAAAATAACAAAATAAAACATTATATTTCTCAACAAAAATTATATTATATACATTTGTAAATGTGAATGTGAACTTTATGTTAGTGAATCTTCTATGAATGCTCTAACTGGTTAATACTCAGTGTACGGTAAACTGATTTTTTCTTTTTCTTACAATATTATTTTCATGACATTACAAAAAACAAACAAAAAATTACAAATTTTAATTATATTTCTGAACAGAAATACGTAATAGATGTATTTATGAATGTGAACATACGTTAGCGAATCCTCTGATGAGAGCTCTCACTGCCTTGTTGTGTTCCATCAGAAGATACAATTTTCCAGGGGTTCCATGAAGGATTTGATAAACCTCTGCCAAAATATCCTCTCCGAAGGAGATTTGATCAGTCCTCAAATGAAAATAGTACAGTCGGGTGAACCTCAAAAATGCCCCACCACGAAAATGTTCAGTTATACAGTACATCAGGGAAAACAAGGTTCCTAGAAGTTGGTATGATATTTAGAATAATCATCATCACAAATTAACTTTCTCCTGGAATATAATCACAATAATTGTATAGGACATTTTTGGTTCCCTGTAGCAGAGAAAATGTTAATACAAACATCTATAATATGAACAGTGATGTGTGCATTGAACTAGACTCATTCTGCATTTTCTTTTAAAGTTTTGTTAAGCATCCGTGAACAGCATAGCACTACACAAATAGATTTAGATTAGATTTAGATTAGATTTAGATTAGATTTAGATTAGATTCAGATTAGATTCAGATTAGATTCAGATTAGATTCAGATTAGATTTAGATTAGATTTAGATTAGATTAAATGCCATTTGATTCCCAATCATTTCAAATAAACTTTGAGAATGTCTCATGAAATGTTTAAATTGTTCACCTCTCGGTCAGCACAAGAATAATGATGTTAAAGATGGAATCAAACAGTTCTGCTTTTGGGTGAAACCTGGCTATGCTCTTCTGTAGATATGACCTGCAACAGTTTACATGGTACAGAATATGACCTGCAACAATCTACAGTGATACGTCTGTAGTATATCATATATGGCCAGCAACAGTTTATAGTAGACAGAATATGACCTGCCACAGTTTACGGTATACATATTATGACTGGCAACAGATTACAACATAGATTATGACCTGCAGCAGTTTACAATGTACATATGACCTGCATCAGCATACGGTATGTGACCTACAAAAGTTTACAGTGGACAGAGCAAATGACCTGCTACAATTTACAACATATGACCTGCAACAGTTTACAGTATACAGATTATGACCTGCAACAGCATACAGTATATGACCTGCATAAGTTTACAGCATACCACTCACTTGAAAGGAGTCAAGATCTGCCAGGCAAATGGTCCAAATCCTGGATCTTCTCCAAGTCGGAAACCATCAATCCGAATTTTCCGGGGTCGGAAATGTTCCAAACGTCCCTGGACATGAATGTGGATGCTATGCCGGTCAGATTCTATATTTGATTGGTTATTTCCATGGAGACGGGTGGCCTTTGACCCTGGTCTAGCTGTAGCCAAGATTAATACAACATGCATTAGATTTCAATATAACCAACCGTAATGGTGGACAGATATAATCTGACATTCTGATACATATGTCACCTGGCAGCATGTCACTGTATGACACGTACGTCTATGACAGGTGTATCACATACATGATTGAGGCTGTCATCTATGACCGGATATATTCTATCACTTAATTTTCAACTGGTGATACATGTATCAACTCATTATTTATCATAAAACATTTAGGAAATTTCTAGCTGTTTGATTAGTCAAGAAATAACACCTGATGGTGTCAAATTTAATTAGATCCCAGAGATTTTCATTAGATGCCAGGGATTAGATCCTGGAAATTTCAAGAGCTGCATGGAAGGGTAATTCAGCTAGCTAAACGTTGTGGCCCGATAGGGGACCATTTCCGCGACATTTAGCTAGCTGGAGAACCTGGAAAGGATACATGTTAGCCTCCGCACTAAAACTTTCTAACTGAATTGTACGACTAGCTCATATTCATTCACCTATTAAAATACAGTTGCTCTGCTTTAGCATTAGAAATCTGTCCATTACTTCTCAGTAATTGATAGTTGTGCGACTCATTATGAGAATACATGTCCATTACTAGAATAATAATATTGTAGTATTGTGTAGCCATGTGAAGTAGTTGTCGAGTTTTCGACTTGTACTTCCACATATAAAATATCTTGATATTAGTCAGGATCGAACTCACTCTTTCTACTGCTCTACCGCCTGAGCTACGATTGCTTCATTATGAACGGAATGTCAAGGATTCTCTGTACCTGATTCCATCTTTGTGTTCTGGATGTCAATACTGTCGAGCTGTGGTGAGAATATTGTGATATACGCCTCTGCATGACTTTGGTTCAAGAAGACGCCCTCGTGTAGTGATGACATTGGGTACTCAGTAAAGCATTGCAGTCTGAAGTAGGCACATTAAATAAATATGAGTATTGAGTAAACTAAATAAATGGGGTTTCTTTTTAAATATTTGCTACCAATTCATCTTATTCAAGAGCTTGTTGCATATGGGTGAAATTATTTTTTAACTTTCTCATATTTTAACCCTGAATAATAACAGTAAGTTATACATATAGTTTGTACTTTTTACCAAAATATATTATTTCCATTATTCCCATACATGCACCTTAATTTAGCAAATGTAATCAAATTTTATGACAAACTTTTGATTAATATTTAAGAATTTCTGACAAGAACATCCTACCCTTCCTCTCGAATTTCGTCAACAACTTCAATGAAATTGAGCCCATACTGCTTCTGTCCGCGTACGAAGGCCACCAAGCCAGGGTCAAGTCGGAATACGCACTGGAATATGTGAACATCAGGAACATTCCAGATCTTCATGATTACATACTTGAAATATTTCAAGGCTATGATTATTTCAAATGCGTAAAGGCATCGTGTCACACATTTGTGCCAATAAAAATGGATAAAGGATAAGTAATAATTTCATAGGATTTCTATTCTTTTATGCCAGGTTCACTATTATGATATCAAGATCGTCTGTATAAATATGGTTGAAAATGTTTAAGCCATATGACAAGTAAAGTGGACACCATGGCAACACAAATCTCTGTACTGTATTCATACTATTATAATGCATAATAAATGGCACTATTTCCCTAACGACATCACCAACCAATGTATTAATGCACATATAATTATGGTATTTCCCTAATGACAACACAAACCTCTGCATTAATGTACTTGTTCCCTATGACAGCATCACTCATGGTTTGAAGGAACTCAGACTGGAACACAGCAGAAACCAAGTATCAGCAGAAACCAACAAACAAAGTAAACTGAGCTTTACTAGCCGGATTCAAACTCAGCATAGACTATAGGCCGATAAAAATGTAGCAGGTTGTCATATACAAAGCTCCCAGGATGTCCATGTCACAATTTCCCAAGGTCGGGCGCCATTGTGACAGGATCATACTGATCCCGAGATTGGATTGTGAGTTACTGGATTGTGAGTCAAATGCTCTACTGACAGCCAAAGGGGTAATTCCAAGATCAGCAGCTAGGTGCGTCTTATATCACAGCTAAATATGACAATTGATATGGCACAAACCTTGTCTTCTTGTATCCTTTCTAGATCCCAGAAAACGTGAATCCACACGTCCTTCTCTTCATCAGTGGCAACCGGCACATTGACACCTATAGAACACAGGCCAAAATAAATATATACGCTCCCCATGGAGTTAAGAAGGAAATAAGCATACACACTGATCCATAGATGGGGGCAATATGGGGGCAATATGGGGGCAAGGGACTGTATACTCCCTGAGGTGTTGTGAAGGTCAAGTGAGTGCTCACTGATTGGGGCAATAATATGTTATTGTTAACAAGAAATTGTATTCTCCCTATGAAGCTGAGAAGGTAGAGTAGCATTCACACTCATCCATAGTTCTTGTCAAAGACGTTGACGGCAATGTTGTTCGACTTTTGAAAATAGTTTTCTTAAATTCTTTGAGGCAATTTTTCCATCAATGTTTACCAAAATAAATCATTACAAAAATAAAATATTGCCACAAATAGCTTTTGACAATGATTAATAAGGACACGGACTAAGGACTTAATAGTAATTCATTGATGAGGTACCCTGAACATCAGGAGATTTCAAAATCTAATACATAAATAACATTCTTACATCTAGACGTATCATTATTTTAATTATAGACTGAAGGTATTTACATAATGATGACCATCCTGACAATATCGTAATGACAAGTCATTAATTTCAATACAATTAAATCAACACTTTACCTAGAAGTTTGTGATACGGATGATTATACATGGCGTCGATGTCCATCATGACACTGTTGATGAAGATAGATATCCCCTGAAAGAAGCAAACACCACTAAGTCTACCAGTACAATACAGTGTAAACTCATGAAACAATTTGTACATCCAAGATGATCATAAATATCCAAAGTAAGTAATGTAACCTGTAAATATAGCTGCGCCTACGTATATAGAAATGTTCTCAACTTCTTCTTGCTATGTTAATTAATCACTATTCTTTATGTTGGACATGTCCAATTTAAAGGTTAAAATATATGAAACTGGCACCCAAATGATTTAAATTTTGGCTTTGTTGTCCAATCTGCTACCTGAAATACAATAATCTACATTAGCTATAAGTACTCTACAGGTATATACCAGTATTTCTTTAATTAATTAAATACAAACGCTTACCTGACTGGATTCGGGTCCAGCGACGAGGTATTCCAAGCGAATCTGGACAAGATGCGACTCAGAGTAGAATGTCCCATGAAAGATGGTTGGCCCAATGAGAGCCACCATTACCTGAGACTGAAAGGATTTTTTTTTAATATTACATTTTCAAAAATAATTTAAAATTAATTATTTATTTAAAATATATTACACTAACAGAATTTTAGACATTGCCGATTCTGGTAAAGGACTATAACATACCGAGTACTCCTCTGACTGATAAAGATCATTGAGATTGGGTGTGACATTCTGGTAAAGGACTAGAACATACCGAGCACTCCTCTGACTGATAAAGATCATCGAGATTGGGTGTGACGTTCTGGTAAAGGACTAGAACATACCGAGTACTCCTCTGACTGGTAAAGATCATCAAGATTGGGTGTGACATTCTCG
This sequence comes from Lepetodrilus schrolli, assembly GCA_032361225.1. NCBI lineage: Eukaryota > Metazoa > Mollusca > Gastropoda > Lepetellida > Lepetodrilidae > Lepetodrilus > Lepetodrilus schrolli. The sequence continues at coordinate 21,635 of JAUTBT010000926.1, read as the reverse complement.
GTCAGCCATTTGTATTTCTGGAGCGTCTTGGGATCCACAGTTCTCAACACACTAGACAGTCCCCACACTACAGGGTTGTTTTTAGGGGTGAACAGGTTTAACACTGGGGTCTCTTGTAATGCTGTGCCTAAGCGACAAACAAATGAGGAAATTAATTTCATTTTATATTACATGTATTTTAAAGGCATAAAGTTACAGGTTTGTTTACATATTTCATGGTCAAACATATTTTTACATGAGAATATATTGGGTATCCAGCTAAATATTCCGCATATCCCACTGGTTTTCAATATTTTATTATTTTGTAATACCAGTAGTCGTGAAAGGTTATTTTGACAGTCTTCAATGATTAGAGATATCCCCCTTATGGTAGTCTTAGACTATAGAAAATTGAGATATTACAGTACATTACCAACTGATCAATCAGGTTTTAATGGAAATGTAAACTGCAATAGAATTTTACCTATCTTACAGCGATGAAAAGATATTTGGAAGTACAAAAGTGATTATATGTATGCTAAGTACATCTACTTTGCATTTTTAACTCCAATTTGGTCCAAAACGACAACTTAATCTGTGATTGTATGCCTTTAATAGTGAAGAATTTCCAAATTTCTACAGATTCCTGGTACTCTTCAAGAACTTGCTGACTCATTCAGAAAAAATGGCACCATATTCCTCAAACCAATTCCGAAATTTGGTAGAAAACTTCCTCTGAAAATATTTACTGGCTGTTAATTTATTTTGTTGAGTATATTTTGGCTGTGAAAGTCTTTTTGAACATTTGATTTGTATTTTCTTAATATTTTTCTAACACAGTTTATCAAAAGTAACTTTTACCTAAAACAAATTCAATCTTCTCTCTTGGCTGTGCGTCAATGTAAAATCTGTGGAATATGAATATGAATGATAGTATGAGAAATGTTATATATTATAACAATTCTTAGCAATTCATTACTAATGAAATCATTCTGAAATTTGGAGAATGAATCAGTTCATGTTGACATACATAGAGAAGACATGAATAGGAATTTTACAAATGTCACTATAAACTAAGTACATGTACTGCAAATCTATTTACATAGTTATGATGTGAGGGTTAACACACAGGCCCTATGGCCTTATGGAATATAATGCACACTGTTGCATAGCCCGAGGGGAAATTCATAAAATGGAGGTCATTATGCTGATAATGCCTATGTGTTAACTCTCGTATATCTCGACAAAAATAAACAAAGAAATCAATTATACAATTCCAACATTTCCATGCAGGAATTTTACATTGAAGATTCAATGACTAACTTCCATTTAAAATTAAGTTTCAACACGCTAAACAATATTAGGTTAGGCTTTCATGTGTTCCCCAATAACACAGTCGTTAAGGTGCTGGCAAGTTCATGTGTTCTGTACGGAGGCTTGCGTACGTGAATTCGATTCCCAGCAATCAAATTTGTATTTCGGTATTTGAATATTTTGAATTCAGATTTGGAAAACCAATTAGTAAACGGCAAATAACCCATTCTTTGGCTATTAAATATCCTTAGGGCATAGTGCGTTACGTTACAACATAATGCACTTAGCCCTAGGCAAGTTTCATATCACTCTTCGTAATTCACAGTTGACCGAGCATTATGTGAAAACAACACACATGTGTTATAGTTGGACTGCCCACACTGGTGGGATATATGTAACTAGAGTTAATATCATGTTTATAACATGGAAAAATATTTATGACTGATGTTTTTTAATTATTTTTTTTGTTTTTTTTAAATTAATTAATTAATGACATGTAAGTATTAAAAGATCCCCCCCCCCTTTTTTCTCTCTTTAATTTACAGTCAATTCATTTCATGTGATTGCACTATAACTAATGATAAAATATTTAATTGGTGATTTTTTTCTTTCTATATTCTTCTTTTTAAAATTATATTTATGACATTTTTATATTTATCAGTTTATGACATTTATTAATGGCGATATGTGACCTACTTTTCCACATGGGTGCGCAGCCTGACAGCCAGCCCTGGGTAAGGATTATACGGAAGGTTGGGGCGGTTCAACAGCATACGTATGAGTTTATTGAAGTTGTCTTCAAGTTTATTTCTCTGGAAGTAGTTGATGATGAAGAGAAGTGACTGCTGTTCGTAATCACGTGGAGGCTGGTACAAGGCCCTGGGTGCTGGCTCTGATGCCTGGAACATGATAGGAGGTGAACCTGGAGTAACTATGTTTTAGGGTAAGATCAACAGATCCATGGGTGATGAATACAAACCAAGGGAGATAATAATATTAAATGATAATGGAAGCGTCAGCTAAGGCATGAGCGCTACATTAGTGGATCTAAAAGTGAATTTTAAAAATGTAATAATTTTAATTATAATAAATTTAGAAAATTTAATTTTTGTACACACTGGCTCCATAACTTAAACTTATTAACATTTTTTTTTCTTTTCTTCTTTTATTTATTTTTTAACATTTCCTGTTAGCTTACATCAGTGACATCAGAAAATGCGACACCTCCAGCCTCTGAGGTGGGATATATGGATCCGCGCGTGGAGCGACGACTCAAACTCTGACTCTGCCGACGAGTCGAGCTCCTCTTCTGAGGCTGCTTGTAATTTGCTTTCTGTAATTGAAAGACATTGACATGGTTTATTTTTAAATCAGAAAATGTCTGCAGGTAAACAGCATTAGAAAATTTAGTACAGCATGTATAGTTAGCACATCAGATAAGCGACAAATCTTTTCATTAATTTCAAAACATACAATTTTTTAATTGTAGATAGGTGAATTTTTTTCTTATTTTATTATCTTATACCTCAAAATTAATTATGTTTTGTGCTCAACTCCCAATTCAAATTTTGAATTGAGCATGAAATTGTAGTATTTTAACCTCGATCGGGGCTAAGCCGGGACACTCTGACCGTCATATAGGACCATTGACAGTAGAGTATTTTGGCCTACCTCGCGGTCTACTGCTAAAAAAAAATAAATAATGAGTGGAATAAATTATGTATCAATTAATAATTGATAATAATTAAATATCTTACAATAAATTTAATAATTAAAGTATCCTATTATAGATGCTTACCGGTGTGTTCCGTGAACCAGAACGTGCTTGTTTATTACTCATCTTCTTGTGATGATATATTGGTCAATCTAGATCAATATATATGGGACTGATAAATTATCAGTCCATCACCATCTGACCATGCAGGCTTTGCACTTGTGGTAAAAAAAACATTCATTATAGGATCCAAACTATCAGTATAGTGGAAAGATGCATGTATGTAATGTTTTGATAACAGTTATTGTGGATAGGAACTGACCATTCTGAAGTATCTACAAAGAACGGATAACAGTCCTCTAAAACTATCTAGCAATATATAGATCGACTCCAAAAAACTTTCAGCTGTTCAAAACTATCTTGATTTAGACTGGGTATGCACTAAGTGGTTTATGTTACCGCATCGCATCTTCCTGGATACCAGTTTAGTCACGAATGTCAACAACAAAATGGCGCCCTTAGAGATATTTTCAGCTTTTGTGATATAATATGGTTGTTTATTATTTTTATACACATGTAAAGTATTCCTTATTACACAGTGCAATATATCCTATAACGATTTATATTCTGGAGAAATCCGTTATTATTATTCAAACAATTACAGATTCTATTTTCGTTTCCGTACAGGTTTTTTTATATATTCAAAATGTCAGCGCCCGGAGGGAAACGTGATGGGACTCATAAACCACATATTATCAAGCATATTTCGAAATCTAGCAAAGAAAAACGTCTTATCGTGATACTAGAGAATGCATCCCTCGAAACGGTGAAGGTATATCTGAAAAATTAACATTCACAAAATATTTGAAAGTAAATATATCAATGATTCGGTTTTCGCGCGCACCTGTTTTAGGAAACGTTTGGAATAAAACAGCAGGTAGTGCTACGGAAGCCGTCCAAACAACATACTTAGGTATATTTTACTATAAGCTTGGCATACAATGTTTTGTATTTTAATGTTTAAACAAAATAAAACAAAAATAAAGATTGATTAATTTCCCCTAAACTTATTCAGTTATTGAAGAATTTTCAACTTTTAAATAATTAATAAACATAGGTTGATAAACATGTTCTATCAGCATAGGTCAAGAATAGTCTACAAACTGGCAAAGAATACTATTTTTACTCCTTGATGACTGTTGGACAGCTTGTTAACAATGGTTATTATGAACAAATTAATGAATATCTGAATGTTTTTCAGGTAGGGAAGCAGTACGAGTTACTCACATGTGACAAACATAAACATCTGGGGAAGAAATTCAAGAAGGACATCTCACAGTACAGACCTGACATCACACACCAGGTAAAATTCTTATTTTATTAGTAATTTACAGTAGTAATTATTTTATATTAATAATATTAAATTGTGATCAGAAACCAGATACAGATTATTATGTCATGATTCAAACTACCTTTCTTGACAAATAAATTGTTTAATGATCATATTATGAAATATACATCAAGGTACGTTAATTTACGAATAAAATTGATTCTGTATATATCACGTATGGTGTATTCAGTACACATGTCAGTGTCCGCATTTTCTAATAATTTGTATTATTTCAAATGAGAGTTGAAATGACAATTTAAGTCAAAATAATGGTGATTGTATGCAGGTCTGAGTGGATACACATGTTGATTGTATCCCCAGGGAGTTTAGAGTGAAAATGAGTGCACACTGATCCAGTGAACGGGGCAATATGGATTGCCCTTTGAGCAATTGTTTGAGCATTGATTTTGCACATCATTAATGTACACATTATTAGTTTATTTATTATTACTATTATTATTATTATTATGATTAGCTATCTTCTGTTTCTCAGTGTTTGCTGATGTTGATGGATAGTCCACTAAACCGAGCTGGCTTGTTACAAGTTTACATTCACACCGAGAGGAACGTTCTGATCGAGATCAACCCTCAGACGCGCATACCCAGGACTTTCGACAGATTCTGTGGATTAATGGGTGAGCCAAGAATTGCCCTCTCAAATCATTTGGTCTTTACATATACATATAAAGTTTAATTTATGATAGTAGAGATATTTTGTTCTCCCACGTTCACCTTATATCGCAAGAATTCCTGCGTATTACATCACATGATTTTGTTGATCACATGTTATTTGACAGGCTTGCCCACATTTAAATGTCAATTAGAACGTGCATGTGAATATAAATATCACGTGATCAACAAAATTATGTGACAAAACTTTGGAAATCCAATGAAAACTAAGGTCTCTAGTGTTGTGGTTTTCTTTTTAACTACCTATATAATTATTATTAAAAAGATGTACAAAGTATTATAAATGTAAACTATAGTGTGCTCAGCACAAGCCATGGCTGCCATTCATCTGAATTTGTGTTGCATGAAGGTGTTATATCAAGGGAGCACTCTTAACCCTCTCCATGCTGACAGCAACCGGAGATGTCCTAAATAGCAGTGTCTGTGCATAATCCAGCAGGGAGAGGGTTAGCAGTAAATGCTCAAGAAATCTCAAGGCAAACTTAAGAACTGTGCTCCATATCGGCAATCAGTGATACAGGGTGTTCTGTATTAGTTGCAGTTGTTAATATGCACAGGAATGATGCTGTCATGCCATTATATGTTTGTTATGTGATATTTATTGTACTTTTCAGTCCAGTTGTTACACAAATTGAGCATACATGCTTCAGATGGTCCTCAGAAACTCCTCAAGGTACAAGTAGATTCTCATCACAACCTATCAAGTCTATAATTATAAGAAATCTGAAATTAATAGTATTTGTTTCACATCTGAAATTTCGTCACGTATGGGTGAAAGATTCCCGCTGTGACGTATAACAATAAATCACTCTCACATCTGAAATTTCATTTTCTAATATGAAAATCAGCATTTTGTTATTTTTACATTGCAAAGTTGTGATTAATTTGAAGTGTTCTCAGATGTGCATGAAAAACCCCCATTGATTAATGCTAATTTATTTGGCCTTTGCACCAGTTCATAATGGATATCTAATATCTGAGCATGCTAAAGGTTTCAACCATACAATGTAGGTTCATAACATTTGGAGAAAAAAAAATATCAGAATGTCCAAGGCAGGCTATCTTAAACACAAATATGAATTCTTCATATACTTTGAAAAATAACAAAGATATTTTCTAATGATTCTATTAACACTAACGGTATGATTTTTTTCTCTGCTTCTGTTTATTTAGGTTATAAAGAATCCAATCACAGAGCACCTACCTATTGGTTGTAAAAAGGTCTGCATGTCATTCAGCTCTGACGAGAGTGTTAACATACGATCTATTGTACCAACGGATGAACCTATTGTCTTTGTTGTTGGGGCCATGGCACATGGAAGTGTTAGTATTTCAACACGACGAGCAATTAATTTCTTTATATTTTCCAATATAGACCACTAAACCTCCGAGCATTGCATTAAAAAAATAAATCAAACATTAGCAGTTTACCAAATAGGGATATTTCAACGTGTGAATTTGGATTCCATTGAATTTGGATTCAACAAAATTAATGACAAATTGATCATGATAGGATGCAAGTACCAGCCAGTGCTCGAAGGTTTACTGCAATACTCAGCACTGCAGATGTTGCAGGTTTCCTCCTACAATAAAAACTGACAAACTTTGATATAAATGAAAGAATCTTGAAACTGGCTCTAAACCACAATTCAAAATTTAAATAATAATAATTTAGCTTTATATTATTTTAACAACGAAGATTTTATTGTTTTATCTATTGTTTTGCTTGTGTTGGCAGGTTGATGTCGACTACATAGAGGAACAATACTCCATCAGTAACTATCCTCTATCAGCTGCTCTCACGTGTGCAAAAGTGTGTTCTGGATTTGAAGAAGTCTGGGGCATTGTGTAGTAGAAAACTGTTGGTAGAAATGTAAATAAAATTTGACTACAGTAATTTTGTGTAATTTTGTTGGATGAAATTTTGGGAAATCTCCAGAAATGGACTTGATCTTGTTCCATGTCATACACTGTATGTGAAAGCTAGTCAAAAATTAAATAAAAATTGATATTTAAAAAAACAAACAGGAGGTGTATGTATTCCTAATTTATTTATGTCATTGGTACAATTGCCAAATGGACACATCAGATCCGACATCATAATTCCTACACAACAGAAATACGGTCTCTAACCACTTTCACTTCCGAGATTCCAACTGTTTGCGTATCTCGTACAGAATGATGCCAGCCGCAATGGCCGAATTGAGACTATTCACTGCGGGCGACATGGGTATTGTCACACACTGTCCAAATCCATCGAATGCAAATTTCTTTGCTGCTTCAGTAACTCCAGTTGTCTCCCCTCCAATCAAAACAGTCACATCTTTCTCGGTACACTTAATACTGCTGTAATCCACGTAATGCATTGGGACTTTGCTATACTGTTTCAAGTGATCTTTGTCTAAATATGCTGCATCGACAGGAAAATCTTCATCTGATTTGAGAGGAAATTCTTCGCGATAACTGGCTAGTTTATCGTTGCCTATAGGAGGTCCATCTGAATCTAGCAGATCTGGAATTATTGGTGGGACATTTTCCAAATTCTTTTTGGTGTCTGCGATGAACACTTGTGTATTTTCACTGACATAGTTGATGATGAGTTCCCAGGGAATTCCCGATAGGATGGGAATATGAAAATGGCTGCCCATTCCCGCTCGCAGAACCTTGGGTTCCCAGACATCCACACAGCCTGAAGATTAAAAAAGAAAATTCAACATGAAACTTAAATAACTACTATAAAATTAGACAGTATTGAGTAAAATTAATTCCTTCAAATTCCCTTTAAAAAATACTCTTATTAAGGCTCGGTTTTCCATTGTGTGATGGACCGCAGTTTCAGTGTGAACAGTTCCTGTGTTTTTACAAGGAGTGGGAAACGCAGTAACCGCAATAGGTCTGAATGAGCCTTTCACCATGTTAACTGCATCCAGTCCATGCACCCCTTTATTAATGCTGCACCAAGCAGGGGAACAATTGTCCAAAATATGCGATAATTCTAGCGATTTGATTGGTTGAGATGTGTTTTGGTAAATCAAACTATCGTTCATTCTGACCGACTTGCTTTAATATTTACCTTCTCTACTGGATTCCCACTGTCGCGTAAAACAATGGTTTACTCACATTAGTTGATCGCTCCCAATAAATGTCGTATAGGACATCTCACATTGCCTCGAGTAGGGAGAGAGTTAAAGCAACTAACCTTTTGTAGTGATGATTCTCCGACAGCCGACAGCGACTGCCGTCCTGATCAATGTCCCCATGTTGCCGGGGTCTCGTACATTGTCACAGATCAGTGTCAGAGGAAGACTGCTGTTAATCGGGGATGGACAATCACCCTGCTGTGGCTTCTCGAAAATGGCTGAAATCAACGAAATGGTAAACGAGAGTAAACAAATTGTTGCCTATACAGACAAGAAGTCTCACCTGGGTCATTTCTGGCGACACCTAATCTGCCGATTTATTTCTTCAGGGGTCGATTTATTTGCACTGGGGTTACAGGTCCCAAGCGACTTACAGACCATAGGCTTGTTTTCTGCTGAAATGACTTTGTCTGTTGCCATGCCTGGATATAACATTAGATATTTGCTAATCAAAGTTATGTTTAATGAAAATCAATATGGCATGGTTTGAAAATGGTTTTGTTTTGATACAAAATATTCCATTAAAATATCTCTTAGACCATATATCATGATAACATGATAGTGCAGTTGTTAGTAATGTATGCTATGAACGAGGTTTGCATCATGACGGACGGTTTCATGTGATGGGGATATCCCTATTGACCAGTGTTCTGTTCCACAGAATGATCAGAGTGCTTCGAATTGACGTGTTGATCGTGACGTAGAATCGATTGTATTCAATTGTTCTTGTGCATCGATAATACAAGTTGTTCATACAAATCGCACTGTGAGAAGGCACCTTTAGAGGATGCTATATCACCAACTGACCCATTATTCCTGATGGAGACTGTGTGTCGGCCCAGATCTTGAAATGGCGATAAAGTACTTTGTACACTTCTATTTCCTGGTCAAAGATGGTCAAGTTGTTCAGAAGCTGTCTGTCGCTGAAGTACAAACACTTTGCTTTGGCACCTGCATTCAGAGCGTCTTGTATCAGTCGGTAGCCCTCGAGTAGGATCGTAGATGTCTTTTCTCTCTCCCTGCGAGACTTGGCCGACATGATCCTATGACTGAAACCAAATCACTGTAATTACCCTAATAATTCGAACACTAATAGTTCGAACACCAAAATTAATTGCCAAAAATACATTTTTTTCCAACCCTAAAAATATGAGCACGACCATTTTTTTAAAAATTGTAATTTTCTAATTATATGAACATAATCATTTTTATTCAAAACAATTTTTAAATCTTTATTTTCTTAAATTATTCATTTATTAACATTTCAGTCACAACCATATTTTGTACTTTAATTTGGTTGTCCCTAATTATATGAACACAGATCATTATTAATTTTCGTATTTTTCTAATAATTCAAACAGCTACAAATTTAATTATTTTCTCCTGTTCGAATTATTAGGGCGGTAAATACGGTCAAATATGTAATCAACTTAATCTGTGATTGTATGCCTTTAACTTTACTAAACATACCCAAAGCGTTTATCACCATCTTCTAGTTTTTTGTATTTCACTACAGTTTTATCTGGTCTTGTGTAGGTTAGAATATCCTCTCCCTTTTCTTTTAGATATTGTTTATCAGATGCTCTCTTTCTATTTCCTAGCTTGTTTTCCTTTGCTTTATCGTGATACCGTCCGATCATACTCTGTTGAACAGCATCGCCACTTTCGTACTGAATGTAAGCGTTTTTCTTAGGATCGCTTAGATTTACTCGATTGGCCCATTCTTTGTGTTCATCCTCAATTGTCATTACACGCTGTATGTCTCTTCTCATGCCTCTGGCGTAATTTCTTTTATTGACATTACAGAAACAGTGGCGGTTTACAGAGTTGTGGCCAATATTTTGCAGAAAGCGAAAACAAAAACGTGATCCCATGGAGGCAGCCATTTTGGACATGGAACAAAGTTTATCCAATCAAATCATCCGACACTTCCACAAGGGATTGACACGTGACTGTCATGTGACTTGTCAAGTCTATCAATGAGTAGGCACGAAAGTAAACAGCTGGTAGATATTGTACTTATCTCTCACAATAACATCGACTGTCACTTATTGCAAGTCATTGTATGCTCATGTTATTTGATAAAGGAGTTACCCTAGTGGGAGCAAATTGTACCTTAGAATGTCGACAAGAAGAAGTCTCCATTTCGTCTTCAAGGTTGGAAACAGAACAGAAACAGTCAAATTTTACAAAGACATTTTGGGAATGAAGGTTTGGCATGAAATGCATTTATACCTCTATTTCAAAGATTATCTTGGTAAATACTTACGATAAACACAAACATCTTCATTTTCGTATATTGTGCTGCAAAACTAAAATTAGAAATTTAAAAAATAGTTGCATCAATAATATATATATATATATATATTTTTTGTTTATCGGTTTAGGTCAATAGATAGAGAATCTCAACCGAGTGTGTTTTGATATCGTTGTTCTCTTATGAGTTGATAAAATTAACATAAATATTAACCTTTGCAAAGCCTTGTATTTACGTTACTTTTATCAACTCGTAGGATAACAAGGATATGAAAACAAACTATTGTGAGATTCTATTTATCACCCAATATCATTCTTAAGTCATTGTTAAGTCATTTAAGAAGAAAAATAGCACATTTTAAATATTTTTACTGGCAAGTCAGTGAATAAGCTGATGTGCATTTGCATTGTCACTGTGACATCATAGCATTGTTAGGATGGTGATGACATTACAATGGTAGACTGTTTTGAAGCAGTTGACCTTTTCAAGTCACATGCCTGAATTGACCAATCACAAACATTTGAAGTGATATCTCTTAGGAGATATCAAACTGATGTCTCTTAGGAGATATGTTTTATATATTTAAAAGGACTCATAATATTGCTCATATCTAATATATATCACTATATTTGTAAGAATCCGAGCAATCAAGAATGAAAAACCACCCTAACCCATCAAAATAAACCCCTTTAACAACATTTGTTTACAAAATGGTGTATATGTTAGTCACATGGTTAGAGGAGTATGCTTTTATTGGTCAATGTCAAGACAGTTGAGAAACGGTCATACACAACAGCTAACTAGCTGACTCCCAGGAAAATTAGCTGTTTATCGATAACAGATCATTTGGAAGGAATTTAAATCACTGTATGTGGTGTAGGATCATCAGTTCTTTAGGTTTAAACAATATGAATTTGGTGTTTGAGTTAAATTAAATAAAATATAATATGAACATATTGAAAACCAGTTGGACAAATATTATAGGATTTTTCAAAATACTAATTATCTACTATATTTAATATGTGTTCATCTGTCCACATTCCATGTTTTTAAACATCAATAGATATGCTTAGAATTTGACATTCATTTTATATTTATATACTATTTATTCACTTTACAGATATTGCGACATGAAGAATTTGTTGAAGGGTGCAAAGCTTCATGCAATGGGTAAGACAATTAACTTTGGATAGTGAACATATATACATCACATACATAATAATAATAATAATAATAATAATAATGTCAACTGTTAATGTTCTATATATCCACACTCAAAAGCATGCTCCAAGTGCTACATTATTATTACCTTGGACAATAGATCAATGTGCACTCATTTAACTTCAACTCCCTGGGGAGTATACAGCCCAAGCTCCTATTCAAGCTACAAGATGGTTATAATTCAAATCCCCATGTTATCCTACTGGGTACCCATTTTCTGCTGGGTGAACAGAGGCATTTTTTAAAACTAAGCCACTTGCCTAAAGTGACGCCAAAGGTTTTTCAGTCTGTATGGCAGGTATTATAATACTTTCAGGTTCTCGGTCACCCATCGATGAACCAGCTGAGCTCAATCATGCTTAACTTTTAACTTTCTGCCTGTTTAGGGCATCTCTGGTTGACTCCAGCATAGAGAGAGTTAATGAGTGGTCATGACCACGTTACCATTATGTCCATAATTTTGAAATATTTCAGGCCATACAATGGTAAATGGAGCAAAACTATGGTTGGCTACGGCCCTGAAGATGGACATTTTGTAGTGGAACTGACATACAACTATGGATTAAACTCTTATAAACTTGGAAATGATTTCAGAGTAAGTAGGAAAGAATCACTTTTTATTGTGTAATCTAATTAACTTTATCATGTTAAATAAACTGGATTAATTAACCTTCTCGACCCATATTGGAGGTGACCTTTACCTTATACAAGAGATTAATCCAGCCTTGAGAGAGTTAACTAATATTTTGTTTGTATTCCAGGGATTGACAATATCCTCTTCATCTGTCCTCGACCGAGCAAAACAGAAAAATTATCCGATCACATCTGAAAATGGTCAATCTGTTCTCCGGGCTCCAGATGGCTACAAATTCAATATACTTTCCAAAGACATAGGCGAAGGTAGTGATAATTAATTGAACAATAATTAACATACACTTTAAAGTTTAGTGATTTTGGCATACTGATATTGACTATGCCTAAATTAGACATTTGGGGTAATTTGAATAGTAATGGCACACATTGAACAATTCCTGAATAATAGGGTGGCAATGGTTAGGTCAAAATTAAAACTATGAAATCATCACTGTCATAGCTACACTTCCCATGGCATATTTTCTGCATTGCATTATTTTTACATTGGAAATATATTTTAATAATATAATAATCATTATCATGTTTATACTTATATTGTTTTCATTTTCTAATTTGCAGATCCGGTCATAACAGTTTCATTGGCTAGCTCAAACCTGCAAAAGTCTATTGGTAAGCACATCTTTAATGAAAGATAAGTCCACATACCGGTAAATAATTGAATAGATTATACATTATATATGGGTTTTATTTGTAGGTTTCGTGCCATGCATTCATGTACATTTGATTTGTCTTTGATTGGGCAACAAATTACATTTTCTGCATGTCCCACTGGTTTTCAATATTTTCATTTAATTTTGTTGTTGTTGTTGTTATTTGCGATTGTATGCCTTTAATATGTTTTGTTGAGAATATATTCCCATTTGTATCCTCGTAGATTTTTGGTCCAAGCTAGCAGGAATGAAGCTGTACTCCCAGACAGACAACACAGCAATACTGGGATATTCTGACAACCAGGTAAACTGTCCATCATTACTTCTATTACATACTTCCCTTGTTGTATACAGGTGAAAGCATCTTGCCAAGGCCACATGAACTAACTCTGCTATACTCGTTAGACTCCTTGCCATCGAATGCCTGTACTTTGTGGCAGTGAGAGATCAAAGCACTGTCGGTGGCACTGACAGTCCAATCAGATGCGTCCTAAAATGTATAGCTCTTATTGATAACATTTTTCAAAATAAGACCAATTGTATTTTGGAAACATAATAATGTGAAATGAAAACTTTTAGTGTTTGTTGGATCATATTTGAGTGAAATATTCTTACAGCGATATAAAGCATTAAATCAACCAATAGATCATAGAATAATAGGTATTAGGTAAAATATTATATTTAGTATTCCATCACTATTGTCAAGGTGAATGATTGATGATGAACAATCGATCTAATTAAAATCCGATTTCGTTTCCCCTTTAAATGAGATTGATGAGACATGTAATTTCAATTTCAGTGTAAACTGGAGTTGACTGATATTGGAGAAAAAGTGGACCATGCAACAGCCTTTGGAAGAATTGCATTTTCTTGTCCAAAAGATGAGGTATGGATATGATAATAATAATAATAATAATAATATAATGTTTTTATATAGCGCCGAGTTCCATCTAGGCGTAACATGATCACCAGATGGTTGAGAGTACGGTAACCATTGTAACAAGAGGATGTGTTTCAGCTCCCAGGCATTGAGAAGCTGATGAAGGACAGTGGTCAGACAATACTGACCCCACTGGTCAGTCTGGACACTCCAGGCAAGGCTGCCGTGCAGGTTGTCATCGTCGCTGACCCGGTCAGTCAAATTTGGAAACAAATATTTGCAAATTTTCACTAAAATTAGGAAACAAATATGTGTGAATTTAAAATTTTAAATATTTAACTGCACCAAGACACAAACATTTTTAAACTTTGTAAATAATAATTTATTATTTTAAACAAAACAAAAGAAACATTAACATTTGAATTATTTGTAGGATGGCCATGAAATCTGTTTTGTTGGAGATGAAGCATTTAGAGAATTGTCACAAGTTGATCCCAAGGCCGATGACTTGTTGACCGAGGTGAGATAAACCTATAAATTTAACTGGGCAGTATTTTGTTTACTATCACTATCAGACATCAGAAATTATTATTTTAAATTTATTTAATTTTATTATATTTAATTATTCTAACTGCTGTCCACACATTAAATAATTAGTTAAATATATTGAAATCTGATTAAATTGGAGTCAGTAAGCAATTTAGTTTTTGTCAAAGATGCTGGTGGCAATATATTATTATTTTCCAATGTTGTGGGCACAATTTTTCCCAAAATGTAAAAAAAAAAAAATGAAATATAAAAAATCTCTCAATTCCATTACTATATTACAGTTATATTATTATTAATATTAAATTGTTATTGATGTAATTTTTTAGTAAATTACCAATGCCATGTAAAACTAAAATAAAAGAGATAATTATGACAAACCTTGATATAAGTGAAAGAATCTTGAAAGTGGTTCTAAACCCCAAGTAAAAAATATAATAAAAAAAGTAAAAAATATTATTTTAATTACAGCAGTATGCCTTTAAATATTTCTTTTCATTTCAGGCTATGGAAAAAGACAAAAGCGACGAATGGTTTGCAAAGAAGGGAAAATCAAAAGCATCTGCATGATCTGCATTGATCTGCATTGACTCGGAACATTCCATGTACTATATAATAGGGATGTTGGGTGTTTTAGGTACTCAGAATGGGTGACCCGGCCTCAATTATGAATATTTTTTAGTACGATTTCATGCTCAAGCTCAAAATTTACATGAGGTTTTGTGAAAAAAACGAGTTGAATATGAAATTGTACTAAAAAAAGTTTCATAATCTCAGGGCCTGGATACTCACAATTTGTGACTTTAGTACTCATTAGGCCTGCAACGATACATTTTCTTACGATACAATATGTATCACGATACGATACCACAATAATGTGTTTGATCGGAAAAACAATAAGATACTTTGAACCCGAAATATTCCCACAGACGATTTAGCAAATCCAAAGGTGGAGATCAGGAGCCCCATCCCTTTTATTACTAAATTTGGTTGAATCTTGGTTGAAAAAGGTATTTAATCAATTGCACAGACATCTAGGCATTAATTTTGCAAACAAATAATTGAATTTTATGATAGTTTTTGCGGTAATTACTCCGTATTACTTTATTCGACATTATCTATTGGACGTTATGGTGGACAGCTGATGGAACAGCCTGGATATTTCCATGAATAAAATACATCTGTATCGTTGTGTATTGATACGTAGCCTCGCAATACGATACGCGAATTGTCAAACTTTGTATCGGACTGATGACCTGGGTACTCGGAATAGGTGACCTCATATTGGTACTCATGGATGAGTACTTGAGGGACATGAAAACAGGGTATTCATTGTCATTTGTGTTCTCAGGGATTAGTGACATGAGTATTCGAGGATTAGTGACATTATTCAGGAATTAGTGACCTGAGTATTCAAGGATTAGTGACATCTTGATACATCTTTCATCATTAGACCCTAGTTATTTGATTCCCTGGTTTACGGATCCGCCAACCCAATTTGTCACTTTGGAAAAATTATCACATAAAAATCCATAAACTAGGGAATCAAATAACTATGGCTTTATAGAGATTTTCATGTGAAGTCATGACATTTTTCATGTCTATTAGTAAAAGTATACAATATATCTGTCGCCATATGATAGATATACTCAACAAAATTAATTAAAGGCCAGGAGACTTTTTAGATATGTAAATTTAGCTTTATATTATTTAACAACGAAGAATTTCCAAGCGCATACAGGCTGCAGGTACTTGTCAAAAACTTGCAGACGCATTGGAAGAAGAATGCCATAAGATTCTTCAAGCTGAGTTTTGAGATTTGGTAGAAAGCATCCCTAAAAAATATCGGCAGGTCCTTAATTTATTTTGTTGAGTATATTTCAATATGGTACCTGAAAGTATATTTAAATATTATTCATACTAGGGCATTAGCGACTATATATCCCTCTCCCAGTACTAACCAGATGATAGTTAATAATAGATAATTATACCTGAGATGATAGTTAATAATAGATAATTATACCTGAGATGTATATTTTCATTATAGTCTTATTTGTCAATGTTCTACACCTCCATATATATTCTATTTTAATGTATTAGCATGCTTTTTCATGCTACTTTTATTTTCTTGGATCCCTGATTAGTATTTAATTAAATAACATTGTAGTCGTCGCGTATGGGTGAAATATTCCAGCTGCAACGTAAAACACTAATACATTCATTCATTAATTTTCTCCGTTATATTTGAAAATTTGATCCAGATATATGTTTTGGGGTTCAGATATCCTGACAAATGAAATATATATTGTTTATATATCAATCAATAATAAAAAAATATATATATAAAATATAAAGATGACAATATTTTGTTCTGAATCTGATTTCATTAGTACATGTACTTGGTATTTGGTATTTGTAATGCATTCTGGTGAATTACTATGGTAACTAAGATGAGGTGACATTTATTTATAACAAAAACTGCACAAACAGATGAAGATAAGAAAAGTAAGACACCCCTTGCCTCGTAAATAGCAAGCCTTAAATGAAGACAAAGCAAGACAATCAACGAATCACCCAACTACTCAATGTGATATTCACGCTCAAGTCAATGTCACATGATCCTTACTTAAGCCCTTGTTTTTTAGTTATAAGCCGTGAGTTACCACACCGTTGCGGGCTTTCTGACAATTTATTTGTCTAAATTGACCTATCTTTGACAGGTTATACGCATGATGCAAAGCACAATTTTGAAAAACGATGAACAATTTGTTTCAATGATATTGCGGAGGTGTGAAAATAAGCAATAATAACTGACATGAGTTTGCCCAACTGTCGACATTCTGTTCCGAGTCCCTTTAAGTTAATTTTTTTAGACATAAATAATTCATTTGAATAGGAAAAACTAAGTATAATTTAATGTCAAGGAACACATAAGCAATCAATGTCCAATCATACACAAGTGAGTGAATGAGTTTTTGTTTTACATCGCAACAGGAATCGTACAGCACCTACATGTCAATAGTCATCAATGCGTATTATTACAAGGCATAGAGCGACACCAGGCCCCCCGTTTCACAACGACATCCTAAATTTAGGAGCTCCTAACTTTATGACCCAGTTTATCACCTCCTAAGTTAGATGCCGATTTCAGAAGGGATACAACTTGTGACGTCGTCGTGAAATACTTGTTACGAGGTGCCAACTCTTAGGACTGGTTTAGGAGCTCCTAAATAGTTAGGAGGCCGTTGTGAAATGGGGGCATGGAGTTGCCTTTGTGACAGATATACATATGGAAAAAAGTTAAGCACCCATAACATATTTAGACAGTGACAACAATTTTTTAAGAATGATTAACATTTTAATTGATGTGGAAAAAGTAACATTTCTTGAGTACAAATTGCTTTACACTGTGAGTGGCAGAAAATACCATGTACCGTGTCCGAAGACTCAATGGAGGGATGCGAAGAAAGGTTGAAGCAGTCATCTGTGCATGGAGCAATTACACACATTATTAGTGGAATTAACTCATTATCAAATGTGTAATGTGTAGACATAGTTTCTTATATACATTTCATACCTGTGGCCTTTCATTCGCCTTCGATGACAAAACTTTGATCATGCTTTATTTTTGCAAAATCCATAACAATTACAGTTAGGTTCATATTGTAATTAAATATTACTAACACTACCATTAATTGGTTTTGTTTTCATTGTCAGGTATGTCTAAAAACAAATAATATTAATTTGTATAAGCTATATTTACTCTTTCAAAAGTTATAAACACATTTTCAACAACAAAGTTGGAAAAAGACATGGGGTGCTTAAAACCCTTTTCCCAGGTGTATTAAATTGATTATAGTCTCTTGAGTTTAATAATTCATCAGAAAAAATAATGGCAGTAAATGGAAAAGAGGCAGGTTTTTTTTTATTATAGGTAAAGCAATCTCTCATCTGAGTTTAATAAAAATAATAATAAAAAAATCACAAGACAAGGGCACTTTGTAAATGGAAAACCTTTTTATAGAGTTTAATAATTCACAAGAAAAGCCAGGGCACTTTGTATATGGAAAAGCCAAAGGGGGCACTTTTGATCTATAGGTAAATCAATCTCTCATCCGAGTTTAATAATTTACCAGAAAAACACTTAGTAAATGGGAAAGTGGCACTTTTGTGAGTTGCACTAAACGGCTGAGGGTGCATACGAACTTCTCGCAGCGCATTCGGGAGCGATTCCTAAAATGTTGCTGTAAGGAAATTACCGCGCACCTACTGTGGAGCCAATGCCGTTCATCGTCACAAATCTGCTTTGGAAACGACTGGTTGTTGTGTGTAAACAACTGCATGTGCTCTAGCTCCAACGAGCTCCCTTTAGAGCTTCGCGATGATTACAGTAACATCGTAAAGAGTTTTCACCGTCGACTAGCGATGGACGAAGGCATTAACCATGGGTTGTAATAGCAGTAGTGAAACGGACCCGACGAATATCGAGAATCATCGGCCGAACGTCAAGATTTCGGGTAATGACATCCATTCCCAAGGACGAGAACAACTGTCAATCAAAAGGAGAAAATCACGACAAACAAATGGACATTTAGTAACGACAGCAGGATATGAGGAGAAAGCAATTACTCCATTGGTAACTGTCACTGTCATATAATTATTTTATGACATTATGCCTGGTTGATTTTGTTTTGCATGAGTGAACCTACCCGGCAAACACACAACGTTATATAACGGTATTACAATATTAGTTCTCATCGTGAACCTAGTTATACAAGTCTGTATAGAACGACAATGAGTTTGTTTACCATAGTTCTCAGTTATATAGCTGCAGTGGAGGATTCAGGATTTTGTATACGAGCTGGAAGGCTAGTACGAAAGGGCAAGGCAAGGGGCTACCAATTCATAATTTAACTTTTAACTTTCCAAGGAAATGCTGAAAACCTAATTGGAAACTAGAATATTAGTTACTAGCATGATTTCCAGGGTGTACAGATTTTTACCAGCCAAAATGTTGTCGTGACAAAAAATACTTTAAAATATGAAAATATTGAAAACCAATGGGACACATGAAAAATATAGCTAGTTGCCCAATAACTTGTGTAGACAAATAAAGGTAAAAATGTCTTTGACCATGAAACAAACCATGATTGTATGCATTTAAATGTGCTATAGTACATTTAAATACACATTTGTAGGTATCGCTTTTCATATAATGCTAGACTGCTAGTATAATTATCATGGCTGAGCAACCAACAAAATGTGTTTAAATTTTGGCACAAAAATTGAACTGCTATCCACATATGACGTTGAGCCAAGTCCAATGAAACTCTTGATACTGAGTAAACCGGCACTCTATCAAAACCAGTATATTTTCTTGGTCCCAATGAGTGCCGGTTTAGAATTTAGACAGAATGTCGGTTTAGACAGAGTGCACAGTATAAACGTCGTGTAAAATAAATTGCTATCCAAAAATTAAGGGAAGGGGGGGGGGGGGTGTTGTTGTGTTGTTGTGTTGTTGTGTTTGTAATACTAAATATAGTTACATGTATATGTTTTCCTATTGACAACCAGCTTTTCCTTGAGGAAATATATTGAAGAAATTATTATAGTATATTATCACATAACATGGAAGTTTTAGAGTGCAAAAAACCCATGCTATAAATATAAATATTTTCACTAGTGCAATAACATAATAGATTATTATAATTGTATTCATATGCAATAACAAAGTCTTTTTGGACCTCTTTTTGAGCTTCTTTTGGGGACTTAATTTATCGAATATAAGGTTAAAATATTTCTTCAATTAAATATGCAAACACATTTATTAATATTTACACATTTACTTGGAACTATATTTTGTCTGCGTGCATTAAAGCCATTTGCCTATATATAGTGTTTGTGACTGAAAATCGATATAACAATACGGTAGTTTCTACCGTTATGTGATAAATAGAATCTCACATTCGTGTTCATATATTACTGAATTTATTAAACTCATTGGCCAAAATGATATTATGCAAGGCAGAGCCTGGCATAATATCAGTTTTGCCAACTCGTTTAATACATTCAGTAATATATAATCCTCTATGTATAACTACCATCGACATACATACTGAATTTGTCTATTGAAACAGATTTTGTAAATCGATCAGAGACAAAATAGGAATGGAAACAAATATAATGAAATGTTCATCTCGAGTTGACCATGGATGTTTGAGGTACTCAAAGGATTCTAAGAATTAAAGGTCCCTTTTCTTCGCTCCCCATCTGGACAGAACGTATGGGACCACTCGTTCTGGACGGCGCCCAGTCACCGCCGACAAACTGATGAGTCAGTCACAAGAATATGATAGAGGCGTGTTCGGTTCCTGCAGTTCCTACGACTCTGATGCTGTCTGGGTACTGTTTCTCGAAGCTCTCATATCCACTACGACACCATAGCGCACTCGTAAGTGCCCCAATCGCCACGTATAATATATCTACGACGAGAGTGCTGATGTTCTCGTAGTAGATACAATAGCTTCGTGAAACGATACCCTTGTGTTCTTGATCGTCTATACTTACAATATTAAAGTCACACGTTTTAATACTTTATTAGAATATTGGGAATGTATTGTGGCATACATGTATATTGCGTGACAGTGTATTTACGAGATTATAACTTATGAAATATACGTTAAAGAGGCAAGATCATACTTGCAAGTATTTTATATGTATATATATATATATATATTTTATATATATTTGGTATTTTTCTAAATAACATTAATAGTTAATAAATAAATAAAGAAATCTATCCAAACTGTATGACACTGTATCGCAAATGAAAAGGAGGTCTTTCTCAACAGTGCTCTGTTCTAAATATAGACTATTCGCGCGGGAAAATATATTTCTCGATGACTATGCATTAACCCCGATAGTGACCATTATTCCCTATGTAAGTATGATCTTGCCTCTTTAATATACAAGAACAATGATGTTTACACCGCTTATTAAAAGGTACAGCGATCTCAAAATAGTACGTTTAAGAACTCGTGTACGCGTGTGTGTGTGTGTGTGTGTGTGTGTATGTGTGTGTGTGTGTGTGTGTGTGTGTGTGTGTGTGTGTGTCTATGTGTAACAGGTAATACAGTAGGTTTAAACACAATGAAATACTTGTGTCCCACATCCCCTGACACATCAATATTTGTGTAATTT
>JAUTBT010000925.1:0-10953 GCA_032361225.1 Lepetodrilus schrolli | reverse complement strand
AAGCTCTTGTAGGCTATCTGAATAAGACAGCGCTACAACTATTGTAACGGCAATTGTAAGTCCCTACAACTATTGAAAATCAGAAGTCACCACGTGGTTCCTGAATATTGATTGGATTTGATTGGGTCAGCTTTAATACTCACCCATCCCCAGCATTATACCCTCACACCATACCTTCAGCTGACCTATCGTGAAGCCACGCCCCCTCGAAATGTCCCTCGCACTCTCTCACCAGTTAATCATAAGCATGCAAATATCCTGTTGGCAAATGGTTTTACGATAACATGTATACAAAGTTGTCATCTACATAACAATTTATGCTAGCCTTGCTAAGCTATTGTTTGTAAGACATTTCCCACGTGAATACAAGTCAAGCTTTAAAGAGGCAAGATCATACTTGCAAGTATTATATATATATTTTTTTTTCTTTTTCTAATTAATATATGGGAAACAAATGTAAGACACCGTATCGCCAATGCAAAGGAGGTATTTCCCAACACTGATCTGTTCTAAATATAGACTATTCGCGAGGAACGTCGTAGAGGACCATCTCGAGGCTGAGGCTGTCCAGCATAGGCGAGTGTCGGGTCTGTTTTAGGGTACAGTTTCGGCTCTGTATACTGGCCTATCATAATGCATATGTCGATCAAGAGATCAACGACAACAGCTCACATCAAATACCGAGAAAGAAAATCACTGCTGCTAATATTATTCTCTGTCACGGATCAACATACACTTGTCGGTAGATTAACCAGAGAGACATTGTAATGTATCGTGAGCTCAAGTGTTGTTCTTACGCGGTAATTTAACCAGCTGGTAAAAAAGAAAACTACCAATGTGAATGCATATCTTGGTTTCTGTGAGCGGGGTCTGTGTACACAGCAGCATATGACGTCACAATTTCCGGCGCGACTGCCCTTGCGGGGGGTAGGTGTCTTTGGGAAGGAAATAATTATATTTCTAGATGACTAAAAAATCTGAAAAAAAGTTCTCACATATCGGGGAAAATAACCCCGATAGTCCTTATGCAAGTATGATCTTGCCTCTTTAAGCTTTGCTGTATTTTGATTTGCAACGGGTAATATCACCCGAGAGACTGACAGCTGGCGATAGTATAGTAATTACAACAGCAATACCTCAACACTACCATCGTTCTGTTTCTCATAGATCAATTGTACAACCAATACGTCTCACTTAAATATCTCGTAATGCGCCGGTGTAAGATTGAAAACTGTTCCCGGGTCACTATTCAACGCGGGCTAGTTTTCAATCTTACACCGGTCTATCCTCGATGGTGTCCGCCGCCCTCTCGTGTGATTTCGATAAATCTCGATTACTTCCTTTCAATCTAAGTTTCTGGAAACACTGCCGGAACATGTCCAACAAACACACCCGGAAGCCTTTGTTGAAAACCCCGTAGAGGACTGGGTTTAGTAGCGGGCTTAGAAAGAGGAGCGACAACGTCACGGAGTGGTACGGTCTACTCTGGTCGTGGGTGTTTCTGATGGCGTCGTAAATGAGTCGAACCTGCAACATAGACGTCCACGACTGATGATTGGTCCATCGTAATTATCAGTCGAACTTTGACAGCCAATCGCATCAACGTAATCGGCTTATGACGTTTATTTACGTTCTGACATATAACCATGTGATTTCAAATTCACCCAATCACAGATGCTAGTAGTTATACCCGGTAGCTTACCCGGTAGCTTATCCGGTAGCTTATGTTCAAACAAACTTGTACCTAGAAATCTACATATGCAATGTTGTATAATTCGGTGTATACACGATATGTTTGTTCAAACAGATATGTATCCATTATGTTCCACATAATATTTTTGCATATTATTGAATTATTTGTTTGCACAAACATATACTATATCTTGAAAGGTTTTACGCGAAACAAACTATAACATTGCCCGTTTACGCGACTGGACAGTTTAGCTTAGTAATACGTAGAATTTCCAGTAAGCTATATATCACCTTTAGACTTGATCTGCTGATCACAAACTGACGCAGTTTCCACTTGATATTTAATTTTCATTTGATTGTAATAAAGTTATTATCTACCAAAGATACTCGCTGATCTTACAATGAACGTAGGTACTGCATTTTTTTTAAATTATTATACCCTACTACATAAACATATCTTTCTGCAAATATACAAAATCGCAATATACTAGGGTCTAATACACGCATACAATTTAATACAGTTGTAAACATACCACAATGATAAAATACATCACTCTTAAAGGCACACAATCACAGATAGTTGACCTACATAGTGGTCTGACGAAGTTTTACCTGAAAATATATGTACTGTATTTGATTTGACTACACAAGTGCTTTATACATCCAATTACTTCTTATCCGTGAGAGGGTAACTTTAACAGTAATGGTCAGCAAATGGTCACTCACAGCGAACGGACCATAGCAGACGCAGAAGAATAGCGACACCACGACAGTAACTTTAACGAAAGCTGTTCTCCGTTGGCGGCCGTGTTGCTGTGCCTTGCTTCCCGCGACAGAAACACTGGCGTGGACTTTTGATTTCTTCCGTAGCTGGAAAAGCAAAGTGGAGGCGTCCTGGCATGATTTAATAAAATATGTGAATACTTTACAAATGATCAGGGCGTATTTTGGAGAACAAATGCTACATCCATTCAACTTGGTGCATAATGCTACGATCTATTTACGTACTTGCATCTTTTATTCTTAATCTTTCTTTCTTATCTCCCCATCTTTTCTGTTCCTTCTGGAGCGGTTTTCATTTAAGTTGTAAGCACACACAGGCAGAGAGTTTGTGACATGACAGACAAACTCAGACAGACAGTTTGTGACACGACAGACAAACACAGACAGAGAGTTTGTGACATGACAGACAAACACACACAGGCAGAGAGTTTGTGACATGACAGACAAACACAGACAAAGAGTTTGTGACATGACAGAATTTATTTCGTTTCGCACCCCCCACCCCCTGTGCGTTACACCCCCAGTCATTACGCCCCCAGTCAGACCGTTTCGCCACCCCCGATTTTTTCCCCCGTATCCTTTTCGTCCCCACGGTCATTTTAAGCACGTCGTTTGCGATGAATTAGTACTTTACGTCGCAGTGGGAATATTTCACTCATACACGACGAACGTCGTTTGAGCCCCCTAAACTTGCACAACCAGACGGTGTCTTGTGTTGCGCTGCGCTAAACATATAATGTGCAGACGGCGACACGTAAACCACGAATATCTGTTAGTTATCGGTCTGCAAACAAATACCAAAGGGAGGTAAGCCGTCTGCATTAACGTAGCTCGAAGACTTTTTTCGGAAAACTCGCCTTATTTCCGATTTTCACAGAAAATATTCCAAATTCTATGTAATGACATGATCATTGGAATGCACGAACCTGTTGGGAAATCATTACTGTACATGTTCGTTATAGTAATGCATGTAGAAATATTAACGCACATTAACAAATCAGCTATCGAAGTGGAGGTAGTGTGGATTACCAACTGGCTCGAGTGATATACCTTTCTATTATAAAATGTCGTCTATGGGTATGCTAATTATTATTATTTTTTCATTATTTCTTTTCCTAAATATTATCACTACATAATGTATTAATAAAACATATATTAAGTATTTTTTAAATGCTGACATTTTTCTTTAATTTTTATAAAAGAATGTATTAAAACAAGTGCCTGGTATTTTATTATTTTGAAGTATTTAAAGGCATACAATCACAGTTTGTTGACATTTTTCATGGTCAATCGTATTTAACCTGAAACTATCATTTAATTTGTCTACAGAAGTATATTGGGAAACAAGCTAAACTTTGCGCATGTCCAATTGGATTTCAATATATTTTAATTTATTTATTTATTAATTTATATATTTATCTCCACGTATTAAAAACCACGAGAAGAAACATTAACGAAATATGAAATTGTTGAAAACCATTCAATGGGACATACAGTAGCTTGTGTAGACATAACATGTACATAGTTTCAGGTTAAATACGTCTGACCTTTAAATAAGTCAACAAACTGTGATTGTATGCCTTTAAAATTATTTAATTGTATTGTATTACTCCATTGCATGCTGGTCACAGCATTACAAGTCCAAGTTTACATTAGGAATCATGAAAAACTTAGCATCCTTTGTTTTGAACACGAAAAGATCCGCATACATGTACTATCAATGATAGTCCTCAATATACTACTACTAGTATACCACTACTAGTATACCACTACTAGTATACCACTACTAATATACCACTACTAGTATACCACTACTAATATACAACTACTAATATACCACTACTAATATACCACTAGTAATATACTACTAATAATATACCACTACTAGTATACCACTACTAATATACCACTACAAGCATACCACTACTAATATACCACTACTAATATACCACTACTAATATACCACTAATAGTATACCACTACTAATATACCACTACTAGTATACCACTACTAATATACCTCTACGAATATACCACTACTAATATACCACTACTAGTATACCACTACTAATATACCACTACTAATATACCACTACTAATATATCATTACTAATATACAACTACTAATATACCACTACTAGTATACCACTACCAATAGACCACTACTAATATACCACTACTAACATACCACTACTAATATACTCTTCCTGTTTGTACCCACCAACATACAGCAATGTTTTACACTTGTTTATTTAGCAAACCCATCACATGATACAATGCATATATAGCCTACCTGTACGGGTTAATATATGGAACGATTGGGGCTTGTATATATGCGATTAGTGACGCTATAAATAATCACTTAAACCATACGACTAAGTTGGTACGTAGAGTTCACGACTCGCAGTCGATACACTCAATGTTGCTAGGCTTGCTGGAAAGAGTGATTCTGTAGAATGCAACCAGCTCCCCCTTCTGTAGTTAGTCAACGTTCACACGTACGGTATCGATAAACTAGTGTAGTATCACAGACTAGTAATTACTAATGTATAGTATTAACACCTATTGCATTAACACCTATTGCATTAACACCTATTGCATTAACACCTATAGCATTAACACCTATTGCATTAACACCTATTGCATTAACACCTATTGCATTAACACCTATTGCATTAACACCAATAGCATTAACACCTATTGCATTAACACCTATATCATTAACACCTATAGCATTAACACCTATAGCATTAACACATATTGCATTAACACCTATTGCATTAACACCTATACGGGTGTACGTGAACACAATGATGGCTTCATCATTCGTCATAGCCGACCAATTACATGGTATACTAGTAACAATTGTTATTGTTTTGGATTAATAATTTAATACTAGTTACAAATAGTCATGAATAATCCCATAACCCTATTAATCACATAACGTAGTGACTGAGAATTAAATAAACCCATGCTATAGATATATGTATTTCACTAGTGAAATAGCATGATGGCAAAATCACCATATTACATAATTTTATTTATACGCGCTGTCAAACTCGTTTTGGATTCTTCTTAGGACTTAATTTATTGACTATTATAGTTAAACGATTTCCTCAATTAAATATGAAAATATTATTTATGAATATTTACACCTTTACTCGAAATATAATATTTTGTCTACGTGCTTTAACCCAATTCCAACAACATTTGCTTTTGTAGTGTTTGTGACTGAAACTCGTACTTACAATAGTTTCTACAGTTATCTAACAAATAAAGTCTGGACAGTAGCTTATTTGTCTGGGAAATATAGTATCAGAATATGTAATAACCCGGTTAGTGACCTTTGACCTATGCAAAGATAATATTGCCATTTAAAGAATAGTCCAATAATCAACAGTTGCTATAGAACACGATTTGTTGTTTAAAATGCATATTCCGTCATTGTTGATTGATGTAATTCCTATAAATATTAACCTTTAGTAATTTTCTCATAACTGTCCTAAAGTAGCCAAATCAAACATGGAAACAATGTATATATTTATTTATTCTCGAAAGCTTGCTTATTGCGTTACATCGAGCCCGGAAATTCTGGGTTATGAGGCAGGCTTTCTACTTCTAGACCACCGCGTTCCATATACATTAATTGACAATAATAGACATTAATAGACATTCCAGAGACAGCATATCCGGTAGACCAAGGGTTAATAGCTATCAAACCAAGCATTTCCGCCGAATCAAAAGCATCATAGTGACATTAACCCTCGCTCACCTGACAAACAATGGAGACGTTGCAGAAAAGCACCAACGTGACAATAAGCACCCCTTCCACACCTGTCATCCCTATGACTGCCCTATGGAACCGTCCACCAGCGGCAGCAGTGAATTCATAGCCACATATATTGTTGGACTCGTACACTCTGTAGGGGGGTACTACTTTGAACACGGGGAACACATAATGAAGAGACATCCATAATAACGTTCCGGCGAGTGCTATTTTTATCCCTTTGGTTGTGACATGCGCAGTGTAGTAAAGAGGGTGGACGAGGGCTAGATATCTGATGGACGTCATAATGGCGATGACCAATGAAGACCATGCCATCATGGTGGAGGTCATCCACCCCATTATACCGCAGAAAACGGCATTCTGTAGTAGTATTCCGCACGAGATCCAACCCACGACGACCATCCCCATGAACAGTGATGTCGACACGACGTCGTTGATGACGAGGCTGGATATGAGAAGTGTGTCAATGTTATCACTGATCCTCTTCATCCTCGTCAGGACCAGGAATGCAACGACGTTCAGAACAAACGTCGGCGCTAGAATCAAAGGAAGTTCCGCTTCAGAAAGGTGAAGGTCGCAGTTGGAGGTGACGTTATGACGCGGTGGTTGAGCCTGGGTAGGCATCCCAAATTACCAATGGAAAGAACACACTGACGGTCTGCTTGACTGTTCATGCAATGTCCCAGACACCTTATACGCTAAGACAGACCAAAGACAGTGTAATAGCGTTGCTTCGTTCTATGGACTGGCAGCTACAGTTTCCGTGAGATTTCTGAAGAAGAAAAAAAAACCGTGTGTTTAATCAAGGTCAAATTAAGGTCACAAATATATTATGGCTTGGATAGGCAGGCAGTGGAGACTCTGGAGATCAGCGGAAATGCTAGATCTTTTGGGAATTATAAGGACGACGCGCGCAGCAGTATTTTGGATTCGCTGTAATTTGAAGTCTTGATTGACATTTACTAGTAGGCAATTTACATAATATAGTCTTGAGAAAATTAGAGATCTAACAAGTATTGAAGCAGCATCTTGGGTAAGAAAGTGTCGTATATTGCTGATGTTTCTTAAGTGGGAGTAACACCTGCGACATGGTCGACGGTTGGAGGTATGAAGACGAGGCTTCGTACAGCGTTGTCCTGATCATCATCACGTGAGATGAATGCCCGTATGTAGTCTCTATGTTACCGTACGACTCGCGAACCAATATTGATGCGGATGGACCAAATATGTGAACTGTGAATAGAGCCATTGTATGTCACATTGTATAGAGCCATTGTATGTTACATTGTATAGAGCCATTGTATGTTACATTGTATAGAGCCATTGCGCCAAGATGTTTGTACAGTATGTTACATTGTATAGAGCCACTGTATGTTACATTGTATAGAGCCATTGTATGTTACATTGTATAGAGCCATTGCGCCAAGATGCTTGTACAGTATGTTACAGTCGATTTCTAACTTCAGGCAATTTGTAGAGTACCTGAAACTTTCAAACACATTATATAAACTGTTTGATTCACTCACCTACACGCAATGCAATTACAATTTAAACATTCACTATTAACAAGCAATAAACTAAGGACAGAGTTTATCCTCTCGATTGTGATTGTTTTGTTAGGATCCATTTGATGTCGCATTACCACATTCGTTGCATAAGCACAATAACTAAAGACTAGAGATGACCTGCATTTCACGAGTATGAATAAATATACATTTATAAAGAACTAAAATCTGATTGAAAATCTTTGCTGATGAACAAATAAGATTTAATCCAGTTTGCATTGTTCAAACAAGAAGAAAAAACCCCAGATAAGAACGTTGTAAACGTCTATGACATATCCACAGGTTTATATCAAGTTTCAGCTTTTGAACTGTTATGTGATAATTCATCCATGAATGTTCTGGCTTAACCCTCACACTGCTGGATTAGACACAGGCACGTGTCCTTTGGACATCTCCGGTTGCCTTCAAAATGGTTAGTGCTAAATCTTTCTGGTTGTCACATAACATCGGCATTATCTTGTCAATAGCTATATGGAAGATGCATATTGTCTTTCATTAAGTTCATCTGACAAATAAAGGGCATCATGCACTTTGTAAAATATCTGAAAACCTTAGAAAATGTGTAAATTGACTGAGTGAATCAAGTTATTTCTTATTAACAATTTCTTGAAAATGTCTGGTATTTTGCAAATTGCCTTATTATAAACATTGACTGCAACACATCGTTATATCTGTCTGCAAGTTTCATATACGTGTAGCTGCCAATATCTCAACATTCCTTGTTAAGATTTGATTGAAAACTACTTCCCAAGAGATATAGTATTTCAAATAAACAAATAATTTGAATTACATACATTCTAGTTTAATACAAGTTATAGCTATTTCAGATAGTTTGATTAGGAATTATGCAGGCAATGAGTACATTTCTGGACCCAAAGCTACTTCCCATCAGGGTCTCCTACCGTTGTCCAGTAGCAGATGACCAGTCGTAGTGTCCATGTCGTGTCCACGGTTGTGGTCTGACCAGTTTCCGAACTGCAACGCGTCCGCAATACAGTCCTAGCCGCAACAAAGTCCTAGCTAAATGTTGCTATGTTTGTGCGTGTAGTCTTCATGTGCGGATGTGTCGCCAGCCCATTATTCAATAGAGAATCGTGTCGCGCTTAGAGAACCAGTTCAGCACAAGCGGATGCATTTACGTGGTATTGATCCGTAATATATATCTGGAACATCGTTTAATCGCTCGTCCCGTTCGTTCAGAACCATAGGAAACAATAGAATGTATATTAATAAGTTTGTTCATGTATAACAGGGACAGTGGCAAGAAAATGTATCGTTCTAAACGATTACTAGTATGTTTCAATTATCGTGAATTGTTTTAAATTCATTGAATTTGTTTGGTCGAAATATTTGAAAACGCGTGTACTAATCATATTAATGTAATTATAATATTTTCATTAGGAACCATTCATTATCGCCTAATTAGATTATAATTACTGAAGCCGAAACGTTAATATTAGTGGCGGTTTTAGAAACCAATACAAACACATCTACCTCATATAGATTCGTCTGTAGAAAATGACATTAGAAATCATAGTTGAGAGCATTATTTAATATGAAATGGAGATAGCTATTATACGATACTTTTATTTGGCTTATCGCCGACTAGTAATATAATTATTACTATGATGATGAATGCCGGGAGGCTATGAGAGGCTATGGGAGGACATGGGAGTCTGGGAG
This sequence comes from Lepetodrilus schrolli, assembly GCA_032361225.1. Taxonomy (NCBI): domain Eukaryota; kingdom Metazoa; phylum Mollusca; class Gastropoda; order Lepetellida; family Lepetodrilidae; genus Lepetodrilus; species Lepetodrilus schrolli. The sequence continues at coordinate 1,444 of JAUTBT010000925.1, read as the reverse complement.
TCTGGTTTTTGTTTTCTGTTTTTAATTTGTTGTAGAGCCGCTTTCAAGATTCTTTCACTTATATCACGACTTGTCAGTTTAGGGGAGGGGGAAACCCGCAACATCCATAGCGCTGAATGTTGCAGTAAACATGCGAGCATCGGCTGGTACTGACGAGACCAAGGATGATAACTGCATTGCCACTCTACAGACATCGCATCCTATCAATATCGCGAACATTGATACCGGGACCCCCGGGATGGGATCTGAACTTGCATCCTTTGGCTCCGACATCCAACGTTCTACTACTGCGTTACTACCCGCCCCGGCAGTCTGGGTGGAATCACCCAAATGCATTTGCCACCCAAACAGAACTTCTGGTTCCAAAGCATTACATATCCGGTAAATACCTTTGTCTACTGTACCCCTCAATTATTAACATCTTCCGACGGGCTTTTTATAGTGATGTCAACTTCGTGTCAATTACCAGAATTACCCAACCATTTAATTGTACTAGTGTGATGCTGTTCCATATCATATGTTTGGCACATAGTTGGTGAAATTTGTATTGTTGCTCAGAAATCCCATTACCTGTACTCAGTATTCTATCTAATCTGTTAAAACGGTAACAGACCATTTTGATATTATACTGTCTCTCCGGAGACTTGTACAACAAGGCTGTATTCGATTCATCACTCGTTCAATCCTCGTGTAACACTCGAGTGATGAAAGTTCTAATAGAACACCTGGTGTATCACCCGAGAGAGGTCAGGAAAGGTCAGGATTAAACTCTACTTCAGTGAGAGATGCAAGCTGGCGAACGAAAGCACGGATGTATTAAACAATACATTCATTTTTTTAAACATGTTCTGGATATGAAAGCAGTTCAGTTGAAGAAGTGGGTCCATTTAATTATTAATTGTAATCTTAATTTTTTACATATTCCTTCACTCGGTGTTTAATCCTGCCGTTTGATTCAAGTACTCAGCGCATGCAACATGACCTAACACTCGCACCCGTAGAGTCGTGAATCGAGTACAGCCATGCTAGGGTTTATTGATGCCACACGGGATACGCTCACTTACTCTGGGCATAGATAGGTGTTAGTGTTCTCAATTAGTTTGCACCGACATATTTCATGCTGCATTAAATTCATGTACTATTGTTGTCTGTGTTTTTGAATAAAAGCAGAATGACAGAATTCTTTGTGAATAGACCACTTTAGCGAATGTTTGAAGAACTCTATCTCTTCAGAGACCACTTCCTGTCGGAAGTGCTAATAAGTGCACCTGCTACGCCCTGATTTCTCTTATGACTTCTTATGATTTCTCTTATTTCTCTTATACTACTACTAATACTACTTCTACTACTACTTCTTCTACTACTTCTACTACTACTACTACTACTACTACTACTACTACTACTACTACTACTACTACTCCTACTACTACTACTACTACTAATA
>JAUTBT010000924.1:0-10957 GCA_032361225.1 Lepetodrilus schrolli | reverse complement strand
CAAATAACGGACATTTCATGTTTTGTGCTCGCGCCCTCTGATGTGAAAATTTGAAAAGTATATACATGTAGTTCCATATGCTGTTTTACTATATCTGTGACTAGTAGTAGTTTCGTGGCATTTCATTTGCTATGCAAATTAGCTTCCAAATGTGAATACCAATACCGTACAGGATATGACACAGACTAGTATATTCCAATCGGTGGGTATTGACATACTATGGGTATTGCGGCATGCATGTTGCAGTTAAATTAAACATCCGATTTCAATTGGTAATGTACATGGAAAATAACGACAGTTCAGCACTGTATACATACGTATGTGGTTTCATGATTAATTGTACTTTTATTAATGGCTATATGAGAGAGATTGAAAACTAGTTATCATATTTATCTAAAATATAATATAACAGTGCCAAATGTGTGTTTATGAGGGAGAATATAGTGTGTGCGCACACAACGGAAATTCCAACATGTAATGATTACATTAACGTACAATAAATATATTAATCTAATAAAATAATGTTATATCATGAAATGTGTAAGGGTTAAATCTAAATATGAATTAATTGGAACACATCGCGAAAATTAACCCTATTGCCACAATATATGGAACACTATACGTGTAATTTAGAATAACTATTATCGATTTAAGCCTAGAAATATGTTTTTATACGAACTGTACGAACTCCCTTGCATAAATTAATTGAAAATAATAAACAGCCAACAACAACAAATAATTGAACTATACATGTATAAAATTGGTGTTGGTCTTTTCCGATTAAATATATATGTGGTTTATTGTTTTTGTTTTCTTTCTTTATTTATTTTGTGTCATTCATTCTCTAGCTAATCTATTAGTTTGTTCTCGAGTAGTCCTCTGATCAAGTCGCAATCTGTATGCATGACCAGTGTAAGATGTTGGTCAGCATCTACTACGTTTCAACCCACGTTCTGTATATTCAGCACGGACGGGCTGACACCAATGTTTTTGTTTACATCAGTTGGGCGGGCCTTGACCGGTATATTCCTATGTAGAGGCTATTCCAGAATCTTGACCCGAAGTAAGCTAAGGAATGAGTGTCTCTGTGGACTAAATCCATATTCTGATGGACAGTTATGTAAGACTGATGGGATGGTCAAATTGCAAATCCCTGTTGTACAATATCCTACTTAAATGTCTTTCTTTTCTCCGTGTCGCTATATATGTGATTATATTGCAATGCTGTTCTATTAGTTGAACAAAATGTTATTTTGCCTTAATTGGAATGGTTGTATTGACAACGTCATACATTACTGTCATCACTCTGTTCCGGATATTTTCTTCTTTTATTCCCGGTACCAATTAAAGTCAATATAGCTAGCATATTAATTGCCAATGTAATTCTATACACAAACACAACAATACGACATGTGTATTTCAGTGTAGCGCGTTATGTTTCTCTCTCTCTCTCTCTCTCTCTCTCTCTCTCTCTCTCTGTAGTATTCGTAGTATGTATGTATGCAACTATGCATGTGATATAGTATTGGTTGATATGTTGTATCTCTCTCTATGTCTCTCTCTCTCTCTCTCTCTCTGTAGTATTCGTAGTATGTATGTATGCAAATATGCATGTGATATAGTATTGGATGATATGTTGTCTCTCTCTCTATGTGTCTCTCTCTCTATCTCTCTCTGTAGTAGCGCGTTATGTTTCTCTCTCGCTCTCTCTCCTCTCTCTCTCTCTCTCAATATTTTATAACAACTTCATTTCGACCTATTATTCCTCAATTATTTTTGTATGTCGCATTATTTAATAGGAACGACTTTGCATGAGAAGAGTCGCCGTCTTACTGATATATATTGCACTAATTACTTCATGGATATCCTCATTTTAAAACGGATGGACTGTGTGACCTACATTGTACGTAAATCATACAATTAAAAAAAACCGAATCTCTGTCATTAGAGGTAAATACCCACGAAGAGAGAACACACCCCTGCCCTATCAATTGTCTAGAATTGTTAGAACGCGACCTGGTTGATAGATAGTGGTCTTATTTGATGAGCAACTAGCGTGTGCCCACCACTGAACCGCTCACTATATCTCCTGTACATCAGCTTAGAATGTCGCTCGTTATTGTTTCTTTATGGGTCACATACATAGGTCCCGAAAACCTCATATCGTCTGTGTGCAGGGGGACACACTACCTTCCTGTCAATGCATGTTCGCCTACGCGCTACATCATTCGATATCGCAAAAGGAAATCGGATATTCTAGGATTCATTAGCTATAGGCGACTGACCGATGGCTACAGATTAGAAGTGAAATTAATAATATCATGTAGTGTTTTGCTGGATTATCGCATAAATGGCATGATTGTTCCATTAGTTACGCTACCGTTCGGGTTGCGTAGATAGGTCATCGTTCTTAAGAAAAAATAAACACCCAACACCCTCAAACTGCATAATAGACTAATATAATAGCACACATATCTAGCTTAATACCAAGTATCTGTTGAAACTGCAGTGTTTGAGAAACAAATATATATTCAATTGTTGTCTTTTTAGATATATATCTCAATCGAAATTGATATTTAAGCAACACATGTTGATCATGAATACTCTGCCTCGCTTTGGCGTAGTTCCATATATTCCAAGTTGTAATCTACAAAACACTCGGTGTGAATGTACGCCTTTCCCATGCATTGCGTCCGAGATAGATGCCATGCTTCTTTTGGGCCACGAGGTACCGACACGTGCATGTATATCAGATATGTAGAGAGCAAACGGATACGTGTACTTTAAACATGTATACATACGGCTACTGATACGTATGCATTAGAAAGCCAGAGGCACTTGCAACGTACATGTACTTTAGACAGGTAGACAACCACAGATACGCGCTCTTAATTTAGACATGCACATACACAAGTGGGCGCACTCGCACATACATAACAAACTCACATGCACACGCACACATACACACGCACACGCACCACACACGAACACACACACACGCCCGCGCACACGCACCCGTACACACACGCACACACACACGCAGACACACACATACACACGCACGCACACCCACACACGCACACTCACACACGCAACCCCACCCCCACACGCACACCCACACACCCACGCACACCCACACACACACGTACACGCACACACACACGCACACACACACGAACACCCACTACCCCTATTTCGAAATCATATACCTTTCTCGTTTTACTTCACATGCCTATTTCAACACATTGGGTATAATACTACTACTAATACTACTAATACTATTACTATTAGTAATAATAATAATACTTGTATGGCGCCAAATCGTATGCTAACGTATACATGGTCTTCACATCAACAATAGCTATAAATAAATAGATCTCGATTGCCAGATGTATTGACGTCATATACTATAACATCCGTACATACATTCATTAGTAAGTTTAATTCGTTAAAAACTTCAATACGAAAGCATGCCAGTTTTATTAGGATTGCTTTAAATATAGATATGATACATTTAGTTGCAATAGAGCCAAGAATGTGTAGTCGGTATCCTGATGACCGATAGCAATATCTGGCAACAAAGACATTTCCGGGTCGAACTGCTCTTTGGATTCAAAGAATATCTCATAGCATTGACTGGTTATAATATGATATAATCTACAACAATAATATGACGCTGGCCGTAAGACTTACGTCTGTTGCTTGTATATCGAACACACGTCTAATAGTATATTGGTATATATTCAAAATCATGTTCTAGAGATAATGTCTTCATCTATATATAAAGTAGCCTATTGTGAAGTAAAGGGTCATTCATACTGTATAGCAGCCATCTTTAGTTTCAGTAACAATTACCATTAGCTTTGTAAAACAATCTTAGGTTGCAACGTCTTTTCCTTTCTCCAATTAATTGTACCCCATTGTGTTATATTTCTACGCTTAAACACATCCATTATGCCAATAATTGTCTCGACTGACGTTCATGTATGTTATTGGGGATCCTTGACATTGAGGCATGTGTCCTTTATGTTTCATTGGGAGTATCCTTGGTGGTGGTAACTTTGGTGTTTCTTCGGGATGTCCGTGGTATTCATTGAAGGTGTCCTTGGTCGGTATTCCTTGGGGTTGTCCTGGGTATTCCTTGGAGATTTTGTGTGTGTTTTTATGGAGTCTTTGGTGTTCCTTGCGGGTTCCTTTATGTTTTTTGTTTGATTTTATTCTTTGGGTTGTACGGAAGAGTGCACGAAATCAGGGTACACATTATTCGGTTTGGTCTTAAAATAAAGAATGTAATTAATGCGTAGGAATTAAATGCGACCATAAGCCACTCGCATATTTCGCATTAATATTATGCTCGCGTTAATTTCCTGATTTACAGTATTTAGACGGGCCCGTGTACATATAATGGGTATATACTGCTACTTAATACAATTCGTGAAGCACCACCTACATCGTGGATAAATGTATTAAGCGTCATAGAATAAATATTAGACTGATGACCGGTCAATGCCCTTTATTGTTTAATCCCCCTTCAGCTTCATACCTGGCTTGATATCATCTGGTTCTTGCCTTCTGTTTTGTTGGGATTAATAGCGAGACGCAGTAGGCCCAATACTTAAGCCAGCTAGACAACAGTTCGACCAAACTCACATGTCAGCATGCCTTCCCTGACCTCCATGTAATGGATCATTGGCACTGAATAGGCACCGGGTTATTAATATTGGTGTCATTCACGAGTATTAATGGAAGACGTATATGTGCGAGTGTTGATTGTGAAGAATAATTGTGTGTGTAATGTGTTTGAGTAAATGAAAGTTTGAGAAATGCTATTAAAAGTTACATTTACATTCATATATGAGACCATAGAGCTCTCGGATCTCTCATATCTACTACGAGACCATAAGGACTCCCGTAGCGATCTCTTATACATAGCGATCGGGCGCTTCCGAGAGCGCTATGGTCTCATAGTGCATATGAGGGCTTCGAGAAACGATACCCTGATCGTCATGCGTAACCGATCGCTACGAGACTGCTATGGTCTCGTAGTAGATACGATAGCTTCGAGAAACGATACCCTGTTCCTTAGAACGATCGAAGAGCGACGAAAACCGTAACTCCTGTGTGTGTATGCTGTTACGACACTCGTAGCGCTACAATTGTTATTTGGAACGGGACCATGTTTATGGGCGACGTTGTTTATTTACATGTGTTTATCCCATTGCTATACAATAAACACCATTATAAAGCTGAACTTCAAACAATGATCACTCTGTATAATAGAGAAATAAATACGTATGCTACTTATTATCTTTTTCGTAAAATAACAAATCTTTTTAAATTGTAATTGAAGTATTTCTTCTTTAACAAAACAATCTATTTCAGAACAATACTGTGTTAAGTTTGTAGATACTGTTTCTGTTCTTATTGTGTGTTTTTTTCTCTTTCGCATGTCTTAATTCATGTTACCAAACATAAAGATCGTGTGTAGCACATTCGTGTCGTGCATTACACAATTATACTTATAGATCTCACCATTCTTTCAAACATTCGAATTGATGATAAATAGCTTACGGTTGGCTCGAGATATTTTTAAATAGGTGAAATAGAATCATCCCTGATAAAGTTAGTTTGTGATGCCGTCAAATTACTAAAAGAAAATTGATATACATATTGTACTAGTATATACTTATAGAAAGATCGTAATCTAATTCGTGTGTATGCTAAATGCTAATATTACTACAACAAAAAATACAAGAAAGAGAATTAAAAACGAAATATCAATCGCACCAGCAGATCTATTTTTGCATACGGTTGCAGTTTTTACGTCTGGTCCTACTCTGATCTGCGGAAAATCAATATGTTAGGACTGATGTACTGACTGAGTTCTTCCTGTAGGGCATACATAATGTTACACTTATCTAAGGTAACACCGTGACCTAGTGTGGAATGATGTCATGATTTCTGACAAGTTGTTCATTACTAGAGGAAGTTGTGTAATATAAGTAGGACGAGAACAAAATGGCGTACCGAAACATGTGTTTCCCGTCATAATAAAATGGCCGATGTCCGGTTCGGCTCGGAATGTCTTTGGGATCCACACAGCGCCACAGAGCAGCATATTTTAGAAGATATGGACGCTCTATATATGCATTAATAATATTATACAATATAGTGAACATTAAATTCGCTTAATATTATGTTTGAAGGCAACGAGACGTCAGGCCAGTTTATGTCTTGTACTGACACTGTGTATGTTTTCCAATTATTTTCCTCTGATATATGAATTTTAAAACAAAAAATCGTACTATAACATATGTATTAGAAGGCGTTAACGGCAGGTTAATAGGTGAACGCATGTTTAATAAACTCTATTCTGTTCTGTTCTATATACCGTATATACCTGTGATAACGCCCGATCTGGCTGACTGAGTTAATAGTATGAAACGCGCAATTTTACACGGCGAATTCAATTAACTATCAATACGAATGCCTTCAGATACCTCCAGTCATGACTTCATTACTGACATGAATATTTTAATTATTTTTTTCATTATTTCTTTTTTGTGTGTAGAGATCCCATTGCAATAGTGCACGACATCAGTGATTACCTACGGTTGTGTCATGCTGGTATTGTTAATCTGCTAGATTAGTTCAATACAGACAACGAATCCAGAGTAGTTGCTCTCATATCCGGTTCTGTTTCCAAACAACGCCATGCATATTCAATATCCGTGTGTGTGTGTGTTTGTTTAATAATAATAATAATAATAATAATAATAATAATAAAAGAAAATAATAATAATAAAAAAGAAAAAGAAAAAGAAACATACAGGCAGCCTCCACCTGACTGTTATCGAGAAAATAATACTTAATGTTTTTTACATTTTTATTCAATTATCCATGCCTGTTTTATTTTTTATTATTTAGTTGGGTTTTTTTTTGGAGTCAATATAGCGTCCGCATACATACACGTACACGACCTGTTTTAAAGAGTAACGTCAGTAGCAGTGATTTCAGTGGCGGCGAGCGAACGGCCGTGTCTATTTCACGCAACGAGTGGCAGTTGTCACGTTTGACATGTGTCCATATACAGGAGTAGATTCTCGTGCAGGATCGACATTTTTTAACGACAAGTGGGATTATATACTAGTAAGCCTCTGCACGGATCGCGGGATAACTTCGGAGTTATTCACCTGGGATAATTAATAGAGGGGTGTTATCACGCCGTCGCGTAACTACAGGTAGGCATTAATTATTAAATATCCAAAACGTAATTGAATCATCTATAACTTTTGGCCGGATATATTTTGTAAACATTCTTTCACCGGTTTGATTTGTTTTTTCTTCCCCGGTGTATATATTTCAATTCGTAAACAGAAATAGATTGTAAAAATACATGTATGTGATGAAAGTACCACACAAAATTAATGTTGTCATTGTCATATGTGTTCAGTGTTATTACAGTTGTCATAATAATAACATCTGTAACCGGATACACTTTGTAGACATTCTTTCAACATTTTTTTCTCTCCCTAAGGTGTATATTTCATTTCAATTTGTATAAATATCTTGTAAAAATGCATGCACATGATGAATCTACCACAGCTAATTACTGTTGTCATTGGCACGTGTTTCTTTCACCGGTTTGATTGTTTTCTTCTCGGGTGTATATTTCAATTTGTAAAAGTAGATTGTAAAAATACATGGATGTGATTAACGTCCCACAAATAATTAATGCTATCATTGTCATGTCTGTTAATACGAAACAACTTGTAACTTTGGTCGGATATAATTTGTAGACATTCATTCAACAGTTTGATTTGTTTCTAAGGTGTATAATTCAATTTGTATAAATAGATTGTAAAAATAAGTGTATGTGATCATGAACGTACTACAAATAATTAATGTTATCATTGTCATAATATGTGTTATCGTTGTTATACTAATTAATCAGTTGTCAATATGAAACAACCTGCAACTTTGTCCGGATACACTTAGTAGACATTAAATACTTTTACCGGTTTTTTCTAAGGTGTATATTTCAATTTGTAAAAAATAGATTGGTTGATTAGCTTATATGATGTACATTTTACATACATGTATGTCATGAAGGTAGCATACATAATTAGTGTTACCGTTGTCATACTAATAAGTGTACACATTATTTCACCAGTTGATTGTTTTTCTAAGGTGTATGTTTCAATTTGTAAACATAGATTGGTTGATTAGCATATATTTTACATACATGCATGTGATGAAGGTAGCAGAAATGCTTAGTGTTATCATTGTCATAAAAGAAGTGTTATCATATTTACAGTAACTGTTGTTGTCATAGACAAATAATAATTAAAGTTATACAAATATCAAGAATTGTTATATAGATCGATACTGTAATAGAGGTGTTTTATCTGTCGTAGACATAAATGCATATTCTTATTATTGTTTGTCAGTGGAATCATATATATTAGTGTTATCATTGTCAGGTATGATCATGATGATGAGTTTGTCACGATTGAAAACCACCATTGTGTCTTCTATCTACAGTGTATTACTGAGATTAATTAGTAGTAGTACTATCAGTAGTAGTACATGTAGTAGTAGTAGTAGTAGTAGTAGTAGTAGGAATGCATGATGTTGCAATAGTACATGATGTAGTAGTAGTAGTAGTAGTAGTAGTAATAGTACATGATGTTGTAATAGTAGATGATGTAGTAGTAGTACATGTTATTGTAGCAGTAATGTGCATGATGCAGTAGTAGTAGTAGTAGTAGTGGTAGTAGTAGTGGTAGTAGTAGTAGTAGTAGTAGTAGTAGTAGTAAATGTATTATTACTACTACTATGACGACGACAACTACCATTACTAAATCTACTTCTACTACTACTACTACTACTAATAATAATAATAATAATAATAATAATAATACTGCTGTTACCACCTCGATTACTATTGCTTCAATGACTAACATCACCTCCTGTTTTGTTAGAAGATTATGGTTAAGACAACTGCTGCTAAATGTGGTTAATATTCGCAGTGCAGTGCTAATCCTTCCTTTATACAATGACCCGTAAATTATCGACCATCGGCAGACTACCTGCGATGTAATAGATCGTAAAGCTGAGGCGGGATTGGATAACCAGGATGTAATCAATGCAATTGTTGCTGAATGTACTGTGTTCTTGCTCCAGTGTACTGAGAACAGAAGAGAAAATATCCTGTATTCACTCAGGCCGAGAACCTCGGCATATGAGGGACATGGCAACCACACAGGCACCCGTAGAGCGGACACAGTACGTGAACATTATATAAAAATAATAATAATAATAATTTTAATATATTGTATTTCCAGAGTGATCTCCCCTTCTTCCTCGATGAAAGCTCTTCGCCGGCTGGCATCAAAGTTGTACAGATCTCAGTACGATGTCTTCGTCAAGACCCAGGCCACTGCCGCCGCTGCAGTGTCCCACTCCGAGGTGTTGGACAAAGGCGTCAAACCTTTTGAATCCATCCCTGGTCCAAGAGGGATCTACGGCTTGCCATTCCTTGGATCCTTGCTCCACTTTAAGCCATTCAGTGAGTTTTTCAAGAGGGAACAGCAATAGTCTGGGTGTGATATAAAACGCTCCCACTGGGGTTATATTTGGCTAAAGTAAGCGTTGGACTCGCAATCCTGGTTAGAATTCCAGGATCAGCATGTTTCAGTGAAACGTAAATATTAAAAATAATTTCGTTAAGAAATTAGATCGGCTTCAAACATCAACATGCTATAGTATACCTACAATGTTGCAGTATGGACGTTTCAATGTTAGGAAGTGAAGTAACGTGTAAGAAATATCGTCGAAGATGACAAATTACAGGCTTTAGTATTTGGGCAGCGGTGGCACATCTTTGGGTAATAACTATTGTTTTTTATCAAGGCGGCAATGATGTTTCTTTATCCTCAAAGAAAAAAACAGCTATTTTACCTTACACCGTTGCCCCATGATATTTATTACACGTACAATCTTACGATACATATGATATATGATGTGGTGTAACATATCTTGCTCAATGCCATGGCTAATCTGGTTTCTTATATGTACGGTTGTGTACCATAAATTCTTTGAACGTAACAGGTATGCTTAGTTATTAAATATGGCGTTTTCATTTAACATTACATTCCGTATTTCTCAACGAAGCTCAAGATTCTGGCCTCGAGATTACACATTTTCTTCGAGTACAATTTTATAGTTTTATATCCTCTGGATCTAGTGGCCCCGAGATTACGAAACCTTTTGAGTACGAGATCGTGCTCAAGCTCAAATTTTATATGGTGATTTGTGAACAAACCCTTGAGTTGAGAATTAGTTTGTACTCAAAAATGTTTCGTAATCTCGGGGCTAAGATTTCGAGTATACGCATTCTTATCAAAGGGCATCTGCTTATGGTGATCTACAGTGGATCTGACCCCAAGATTACGAAACCTTTTGATTATGATTTCATACTCAAGCTGAAATTCTATATGGGGATTTGTGAACAAAACTTTGGTTTGACCATGAAATCGTACTCAAGAATGTTTCGTAATCTCGTGGCCTGGTTTTCAAAATATTGTTTACACGGTATTGATCAATTTCAGCCAATTTCACAATGTCGACGATGAACAAACTTCTGGACTACTTCCACGAGACGTACGGCCCAGTGGTACGTGTACACATGGGCCGCTACACCGTGTACGTGGAGGACCCAGCAGATATAGAAACCGTGTTCAGGAACGAAGGTCGTATGCCCAGCAGACCTCTGCCGGAGCTTCACGTGGCCTACTGTAAACGCAGAGGAATTATACCCGGACTTGCTTCAATGTAACGTATTTCATTAATATACAATATTAATTTTAAATATTTGTTATAAACACAACTATACATACATTGTTAATGTCTAATTGCACAATTATTTTCAAAGTACTGCTCATCAATAGCAGTG
>JAUTBT010000923.1:0-10957 GCA_032361225.1 Lepetodrilus schrolli | reverse complement strand
CAGTATACACACTAATCCTGATTCAATCATACACTATACTGCACACAGTTCTGCAGTGAATGTTCAGTTATACAAGAAGGTTTCTAGATCTGAATATAATGAAGTTCATCCAGTTATTCATCATCTTGTCATATCGAGATTAGCGTAATCTGGTTTATCCTGACTCCGTGATCAGCAGATTGTGTTGAGCAGGGGTTTCCACGCTGCTAATCGTGTTACGACTGTATTTCGTTACATGGATTGTGGACGCGTATTAAGAAACTCAGAGTGACGTTAGAACCAACGGGCATAACGCATTTAGCGGAGGAAGAGAAAAGTAGTTAGAAAATACTGGAGGAAGGCAATGAGTGACCAGCTGTCTAACAACTCCAATCTGAGAGTCCCAAGAGGATTCCAGATCCTGCTTCACGGATTAACAACCGCAAGTTTGCGGGAACAGCCGAAAAACCTGTGGCAATTCGGAGAGAAGTATTTGGATTCTCTGGTGAAGATTCGGAATTCCACCGGAGTCGACCCAATACTACACGGAGTTAAGCTGGACGAGAAACTCGCGACGAACAAAGCCTTCACAGATGGATCCGTGGATGCGTCCAACCCTGAACAGGAGGCTGCTGCCATGAAAATCCAGACAAACTATCGCCAACACTCTGCGAAACTGAAGGTGGAAGCTATGAAAGAGGACGAGGCGGCAGCAAAGATACAGGCGGGATTACGTGGATACATCTACAGACAGCAGGCGAGAGAAGAGCATGACAGGAACGCGGCAAAGGACGAGCTTCCTAAGACAAGTGGTAATACGTTAACTGTGGATACTGTAAAGGAACTGGAGAAGAACGCTCCAACATCGGAGGAGGCTGTCAAAGAAGGTGCCAAGAAAGACGAGACGGAACCGGCAGAAGGACCTGCCGGTGAACCCAATGTCACAGGAGATGTGACGCAGGGGGATAAGTCCGAAATAAGTAAAACCGATCCAACAGGGGGCGTTATGGAATCAGAATCGAAAGAAGAAATGGACATAAAACAGCCGAAGGATGAAATGGACAAGCAAGTCGCAAAGGAAAGCGTGGGCGATTCTGAGGCACATGAACAGCCAGCCAAGACCGAGGATGTGACTAAATCAAAGGAAAGCAAGGAAGGCGATGAGAAGGACGATAATGTGGAGAAGGCCGCCGTTACAATACAAGCCGGGTACAGGGGATACAAAGTGAGAAAAGACTCTAAGAAACCTGAATAAAGTCAGATCGTCATGATACCGATGGTTTCCGAGTGAGACACCGAACACTCGTATCTTTTCGTCTCTTTTCTTTTCCGTTAGAAGTATACTACCAATGACCTTATTCCGCGTTATTGTTGTCGAAATAATACGCACGGCCTACATATGTTACGCTGAAAGCTTCCGGATGATAGAATACAATATGTATGTGATCAGCCAGGCAAGGCTAATAAGTACCAATACATAAGAACACTCATTAATCTCATTGACTGGGCTTGTTGACTAATTATCCGTTAAATGAAAGTAAACGCCACTTTTGTTGTGTTTCATTTGTATGGCCATAAAGTTTCACTACCATTGACTGCTTCTCTTAACTATCGTGAGTATAGTTCTATTTTGTAGTTCAGTCATGTTATATATAATAATTTGAACTCTACACTGCGGTGATGTTAGAGATCCACAGAAGAAGCCCGAGATGAATACTCTCATTAATACCCTGGTATAAAGAGCCACGGATTTCCGCTTATAACTATGATAATAAACTGCCAGACATTGATACACAATATCTAAAGACATAATACTATACATTTTTTTATACAATCATAACTTTATATATGTGTGTGTTTGTGTGTGTGTGTTTGTGTGTGTGTTGTGTGTGTGTGTGTGTGTATGTGTGTGTCCCTGTGTCTGGTGGGTTATGCTTGATGGTCCTGGTAACGCTTTAGTTTAATTAATAGTTATAGTTGATTTGTGGTTGGTGGTTCTAGGTGGGGGTGTAGTTAGTGGTTCTAGGTAGGCTGTGGTTGGTGGTTTTAAGTAATCTATAGGTGGTTTTACCGCATGTGGGCTGTGGTTGGTGGTTTTAGGTGAGCTTTAATAGCCTAGTTGTTCAAGGTGAGCTATGGTTGATGTGTGGTTTAATTGGTAGTCCTGGTTGTTGTGGCTGGTGGTTCTAAGTGGGCTGTGGTTGGTGGTTCTAGGTAAATTGTGATGGGCTGTAGGTGGTTTTGATACCGGTGTAGTTTAATTTGTAGTTTGGGTTGTTGTGGTTGGAGGCTCTAGGTGGGATGTAGTTGGTGGTTTGATGTGGGCTATTCTAGGTGGGCTGTGATGGGCTATGGCTGGTGGTTCTGATGCCGGTGTCGTTAAATAGTGGTTGGTGGTTCTTTAGGTCGGCTGTGATTGGTGGTGTACTGTGTGGGTTGTTTGATTGTTTCAGGTTTGTAAAATGTCAGTCGGTATCCGATTATCCTAAAATGTTAAAATGTACAAACATGTTCAAGTCATCAGTATTGATGAAAACCCGTACACCCTCCTAAGATGGCTACTCAAGCGACGAGAAAAGCCAAGCCCACTAAGTCGATAGCTTCCTATTGCAATGGTTGTTGCTGTTGATCGACGAAGATGTCAGCACCGCAGATTGTAATGATTCCAATTAGACGTACCTAGATATTTTTCAAGCAGCATTTAGGAGGTCAAACAGTAGAGGTTGACCTCAATAGCCAATTACCCGTCTGTAGAACCGTACTAAGAGTACAGACACATAGCTGGCATGATGTCGGTTCAGATTATTAAGAATAAATATACTATCACAGCAAATTTGATAGTATATTGGTATTCGGCGAGTTGGTGTTTGTGAGTATCTCTCTCTCTCTCTCTCTCTCTCTCTCTCTCTCTCCCTCTCTCTGTGTACATGCGTGAGTGCGTGTGGGGAAGGTATGTGTATGCGTGCGTGTGCGTGTGTACTACACATTACATAGACATAAGGCATGTCTGACGCTGCTCTGTGAGACTTACACTCCAATCTGTAGCATTAAATGATGTGCTACTTCTTAGTATAGTAGCTTTGAGGGTCAACACACTTAGCATTCGTGACAATAGGTAGCCTCTGTCTACCCACACGGTTAGGAGATGCTATAGCTAATATAGAGACGCATGTACTCGAACACAACCTAGCGAGCTATGATCATGAAACCATTGTCGCAACTAACGCAAGGATTAACCATGTACAACCTTGTACAAAATATAGTGCTTGTAGCATACGTAATATGGAGTCTATATTCTTTAAACGCATACTATCACACATTTTTATTGCCGCAATTGACCAAATACGAGTTGGAAATGCAAAGTATATTCAATTAGGTTACGTATCATCGCAAATAATGCAAATAGGTTGATATCCGCTTTGAGGAGATTCTCGCAGCGACGTTGAACAGCAATGCACTCGCACGCACTGCTGAGGATCTCGATGACGTATACACTTTGTGCGTAGCTATAAATAAAAATAAAATATATATAATATAAATATATTGAAAACCAGTGGGATATGCTGAAAATGTAGCTAGTTGCCCAATATACTTGTGTAGACACATTAAATGTACAATACTTTCAGATAAAAATACGTTTGACCATGAAATATGTAAACAAGCCTGTGATTGTATGCCTTTAATACTAGTATACCGCTACGAATATCGGTTAAGTAGAAAGGTCACCAATGGTCTAGATTACAATTATAACACTGCTCCTGATCATAACTGACTGGTTTAACTACTATTACAATCAGAGAAGGCACAGTGCACTCGAGGATCTAACACATGGATCAGCTTCAATATGCCATGTATTTTAATGGTTCTCAAAGAGCACCAGCCACTCGTTCATACTAATTCTGAGATCGTCTTTCTAAATATTCTCTTTTACTGCACAGGTGTGGCTAAATGTTAGGATTGTACTACTTTCATCCTAAAACAATTCATGTTCACCACATCTGTGGTGTCTTGAAATAATGCAGCAGTCAGTATTATCTGATACGTTTGAAACACACACAACTTCTTTTGCGATGGGACTTGTAAAATGATAGATTAAGTTGGTCGACAGCGTTAGAAACTGAAACAGCAATACGTTACATTTTAATGACATGTAATGTGTCTGAAAGGGAAATTAATAAATTATTAATGTTCAATCTATCATATATAGTACCATGAAAATTCATGACATTGTTATAAAGAGAAATTGCAATCTACCGATTATATGACATGTTGGTATTGTCTGGATTAATAAGTTTATTACATCTACAAAGTTATATCTGCACTTTTTAATTTCGAAAACAAAAGTGTATACTTTCTTTCCCCCTCCAATTTAGTATTAACTGTTGGTGCCATTGATTGTAGGCGCCAACAATTGCATAGTCGGAGAGAAACGTCATCAGAGGACTAAACAATCAATCAACTACTTTCCTGTGTTTCTCATGACGAACATAATTGTAAGCAACATACATGTTCTGTTAAGTTGGGGATGTATAGACAGCGTGTAACTAAATTACTCGAACTAAGTAAAAGTCCCAATATAATTTGGGAAACATTAACAGTACTGTAATGACGACAAATAATGTTGTGAATAAATATCAACATGATAGCGTTTCCACACAAGTACATTAAGGAATAGGAATTGGCTACCACAGGAACTATTCCTATTTGCATTGCCACTGAATGAGATCTGTCCCCAAGGACGCTGCTATTAGATTATTAAGCCTGCCTTTTGTGATGAAAAATTGAATTATAAGCACTTGAAAGTAGTTAGTAAATGTACTATTTAATGTGTTTACGCAATGGCATTTATTGATTGTTTTTTTCCATGTCTCGACTTTTACGTCTAAGGGATATAACCAGAACATTTATTTAAGTGTAATTACAATATTATTGTACTATTTTTTTTTTATACTATAGGCATAATTTGAGATTTAGCTTTCAGATCAATAACGATTGCTAATTGTTTTCATGGTGGTTTTTTTTGGGTAACACTTCCTATTTATTTATCAGCCCGGGTGTGCAAGATGGAGGACGGGAGTGCACATGCCCTAGAAGCCATCATCAGTCACAGCGAGCAGTTTGGATTCTTCCAAAAACGGACTTTCTTTGCAACCAGTTTTCTACAAGCAATGACCATTTCAATTCTGGTGTACACCTGTGTAGCTACACCCGAACCGTCCCCGGATGGCCCGTGTCCAGTTGACAATAGTGAAGGGACGGAGTCCCTTAATGAGACTTTTGTACAGTTCAACCATTCGGCTACCATGCCAACGTCAAATATTACCCATACTACCAAGGCATGTTCGTCCACAGAAACCGGAAGCTTCATTCTTATCATGACTCTACATGTGCCAAAGGTAAGTATATCATAGACTATTAGATTAGATCTACGCGAACAATTATTAATAATTTATGATATCATAAATATTCAAAGATCATTTCAAAACATTCTAGCTTGGAGTGTTTCCCTTTAGCGAGGACTCGTTCCATATCATTATCGTGGTATAGCACAGCGGGGCTCAATGATTGTTATTTCTCCATATCCAATGTGATGCATTCAAGATCCAAATATGACAAACTAAGTGTATAGTTTTACATGCTAAAGGCATACAATCACGGTTTGTTTACATCGTTCATCCTGTTCATGGTATTTTTACATGAAAATATGTACATTTGATGTGTCTACACAAGTATTTTTAATATGTATAGCTACGTAGCTTTATTGGTACCAGTAGTCATGAAAGGTTATTTTGACCGTTTTCAATGATTAGAGTTAACCCCCTTAGTCTATTAGACTATAGAAAAGTGAGATATTACAGTACATTACCAACTGATTATTCGGATTTTACCGGAAATGTAAACTGCAATAGAATTTTACCTATCCTATAACGGTGAAGATATTTGGAGGTACAAAAGCGATTATATGTATGCTAAGTGCATGTACTTCGCATCTTTAACTCCAGTTCGATCCAAAACTATAACTTAATCTGTGATTGTATACTTTTAATGCTGGAACTTGACCTTGACATTGAATACCTTTGCAAAGCTCCTATATGGTGAAAGAATGGGGAAACCTACAGTACAGTAGAACAAGGTGTACACAGGGATATGCCGAGTCGAGAACACCATTGACCAATTTATTATCACAAAAGGAAACATATGTTTCTCTATGTATATATCTTTTTAGACAACGCTAACTGTTTGAACCATTTGTCTGATCAGTGCATTAAATTCCATTTGCAGTGGCTCCACACACTGGATGGCCGAAGCCTATCATTATATACTCTCTACGCTCAAGTGTCGGGTGTCATTGTTGGATCACTTCTCGGAGCCTTCATCGCTGACATATACGGGAGGAGAAAACCAATGATTCTCTATTTTATTCTGATGTTGGTTTTTCACATTCTTACTGGCATTGCTGTATCTTGGTCTGTCTTCGTTTTCTGCCGTACTGTTGTAGGAATAATGGCAGGTGAGTATTCACATCATATGTCTTTACTGTTGCTGTCTGCACCGTGGCAATGCAGTTACCATCATTGGTCTGTCAGTACCAATTGGTGCTCGAAGGTTTACTGCAACCTTCAGCGCTATGTCCTATGAATGTTGCTGGTTTCCTCCTCCCCTAGACTGACAATCCGTGATAGACGTGAAATAATCTTGAACGCGGCTCTACCCCCCTCCCCTCCACACACACAAACTCTGGTGATTCTACATATGAAGAATGACAAAATTATTATGGCGAATCGTCAATGGAGGCTGGGCGACCATATATGATGCTATCGTATCCCACAATTATATACCCATCAGGCTCGGACATATCGCTGATCACTAGAATGATTATTATAAGTATCTTAGTGTGTTCGAGACCTTCACGAGAGGGAGTCATAGTCAACTTCATGAAGGTTTCCATTGCAACAGATCTAACATATAACATCATTCTAATTCGAGACTTTTTAATGTCAGCGCTATGAGCATCTAGTGCGGACTTTGTTGGCGCTATAGTATTATTATTTTTATTATTTATCTGATTTCTTCTTTGCAGGGGCGGTTCTTGTCGTGAGCGTGGTAATGCCCGTGGAATGTATAGGGAAGGACTGGCGAGATGTATGTCTCTGTTCAGGACTGTGGACTATGGGTGTTGCGTTCATATCAATGGAAACTCTAATCACGGACAATTGGAGATATTTAGCATTCATGTCCGGAGCTCTAGGAACACCATTTATAGGAACTTATTTGTGAGTGTAATAAGTAGACTTTGTTCTTATATTATGTAATGTGAATAACGTACGCTTGTTTAAAAAGACGTGGTTGGCACATATGGTAGGTGTCTACTCTGCGGACCCGTACCCAGACTTGCGGTATGTTCCCCGGACCTAGACCGAATACCCGGCAATCTGATTGGCTCACGTGGTTAGGGTTAAGTTTAGGGTTAGGGTCAAGAGAAACGTTTTATTCATATTTTGGATCTAGTGAGCCACTTAGATTGCCGCGAATTGGGCCCTAGTCCACATGTCCAGGTCTAGTTCCGGAGAATAGATTTCACCGTCACTTATTCGGTACGGATCATCAGTAACGTAACTTATTGGTGCTGATTTGTTTCTGTTTGTTAATATGAATTGACAAAAATGATACTAGAGTACTAAAGAAATCATGTTATTCAATTCGGAGCCAAGGTTCCAGTTTCAAATTCCGGTCCGGGGCCCGGAATCAATGTTCGCGAAAGTTACCTTTCCGACGCGATATTGATAGGATGTAGATGCAGTTATCATCCTTGGTCTTGTCAGTACCAGCCGGTGCTCGCAGGCTTACTGCAACATTCAGCGCTACGGATGTTGCGGGTTTCCTCCTGCCCTAAACTGACAAGTCGTGATATAAGTGAAAGAATCTTGAAAGCGACTCTAAACCCCAATTCAAAAAAACAAAAAACAAACAATATTATTCAACACCGCCATCTATCCCAACGTTACTTCCAAACCCATGTTCGGAGTTCTCTTATGGTATATCATAGATAGAAATGTCGAAAGTCGTTATGTGCTCATTGCTTATTTCTAAACTAGATATTCCAAACGATTAATTTAAATTAATGCAGAATAAATTACACTAATTTACATTAAAGTATTAATGCACACCTGAATTACATAAAATTGTGCATGCGTGCAGCTTTAAGTTTCTAGTTGTATATTTCAATCTCATACCAGAGAGTGCCAGATGGTTGTATATTTCAGTCTCATACCAGAGAGTGCCAGATGGTTGTATATTTCAGTCTCATACCAGAGAGTGCCAGATGGTTGTTATGCCAACAACGATTCAAATCAGCAGAGGGCGGGATTAAGGAGATTATCTCATGTAACGAGCACTCCGTGCCAGCGGTCACCCTCCTACTGGACAGAGCTCGAGCCTCGATTGCCGGGCAAATGCATCCGAAGAAATATACGTACTTAGACTTGTGCCATTCCGTCGATCGTATTAAGTGGATATTAGCCTTAGTGTATGTATGGTGAGTACTACAACTTAAGACATAATAATTCACCATGGTTAATAAGTCAGAATAGGGTAGATTCACCATGACTGCTAAGTGAAAATACGGCAGATTCACAATTGTTACTAAGTTAAAATAAGGTAGATTCCACCATGGTTACTAAGTGAGCATAAGGTAGATTATCTCACCATGGCTACTAAGCCTGACCGCGAGGTCCTCGTCACACCGAACACACGGAGGTCCACCATCGACGTTTAATATATATGAATGTGTATACAATATATGTCCTATGCGACCACGTCGCAGGACAATTTCGTCCTGACGACAAAATACACCCGACAATGGAGTGAAACAAATTATGGGCTGATGATGATGCAATTTATTATGGACTTGGCTGTCCCATTTGGATTGACGTAGCGATGTAATATACGAATTGATATTAGGTTTAGAATCGCTATCTGGAATGGGGATAGAAGAACTGTGTGCAGCCTATGCTGCTGCACCAGCTAAATTATTGCCCTTGAGGCCGACATGACTTGGCAACCAACAAAAAACTACCTCGTATTGCGAGGTAGCCAGATAATCGTGAAGTTGTAAAATTTCAATAATGAAAGGAACAACAGTTTTTTGAACATGAGGTGGATTCGCCATGGCTACTATGTAAATATAAGATGGCTTCACTACGGTTATAAAGTGAGAACAACGTAGATTAACTGTGGTTATTAAGTTGACATAGATATTTTCACAATGGCCAATAACTTAACATATGACTGGAAGAATAGTATTGGAAAGATGACACGGACATGTGAATAAATGTGGCAGCTTGGATTGTATACTCCCCAGGGAGTTGAGAAGGAAATAAATGAGCGCACACTAATCCACTGACCGGGGTAATAATGTAGCGCTTTGAGCACGCTTTAGAGCATGGCTTTGGCGCAATATAAATGTACACATTATTATTTACTATTATTATGATGCAGTGAATGAATGAGTCATTGTTTTACGTCACAGCGAGAACCGTTCACCCATCATTAATTTTGAGATTGCGTTATATAGAAAAGAAAGACGGTGAATAAAGAAAGCATCGTATCACAAGTACAAGGATTTACTGTTCATAAAGCAGTTCCATAATGTAATAATCACAAGCGAGGCCATTATCTATAAGAACTTCAAATACCAGTTGTGTTGGTCCATATCAATAAACTGTCTGTGTAGCAGATGTAGCACAGTGTACATTACGTGGGCAGTAACACGTGTGCATTTAGACTGATAGCAGAATAGTATCTATTTATGTATAACATGTGAAATCTACTCTTGTTCATCAATATTGATTTCTAGGCTTAAATATGAACTACCCACGTATACGTCACACTATGCTGATAACACGGGGTGTGTTGAAGTCTAATCCGCTCATTAGTAACACGTATTACTAATTCTAAACAGATAGACATAAAATTACAAGTTTCAAGCTTCAAAAGGATCTTGTCCATTCGTGCTTTGAAGAGAAACAAAAACAAAATTGAAACATATTTTACAATTTAATTTGTTAAAATAACGAAGTTATAATTTAAAAGTAAATATCCTTCTTGTTTGGTTTTTCTATATTCAGAATATAATGCCTTACAACAGAACGAAAAGAAATAGGTTTCAGTACTGAGATGTGCATCGGAGGAATTTGCTTCTGTTTCAGTGTGGTTGCATCTACTGTGTATTTCTGCCTGTCCGACAAGACTCAGATGATAACGGGGAACATTTACGTAGACTGGTTCCTCCCGTATCTTGTCGATCTTCCTCTCACGTGGTCGGCGATCATTATAAATAAATGGTGAGCATATTTAAGTACCACAATCCCAGTCATAGTCATAATGTTTGTACATACACGTATGCGTATATAACTGTATTTATGATCACTCCCATCTCCATTATACCAAAAGGTTAAATGATGGTAGTTATTGTTGTTCCCCTCCTTAGCGCTCAGCATAGACGAGTTAAAGCAAGACTGGTCGGCTCGGAGTCAGTTAATAATGTGCGAGTACATAACATTCCGTGAGCTAGCACCAACGGCCGGGGGAAATCTATCCTAGTTCAAGCAGGGCATGTGCATACAAAACTTGCCAGCCGGGATATGAGTGAAATAATCTGGAAAGCGGCTCAACTCCAATGCAACCAACCACCTGACCTAAAATTGTTCTGAACTCATATTAGTTTATATGGACATCTGTAAATTTAGCAGCATGCCTTAATACACATCTTCAATTATATAGGCACATGTGTATAATATATATTCCTGGGTTCAAATCCGGCATCAATGTTCGAGAAAGTTACCTTTCTGACGCGATATTGACAGGATGCGCTGTCTATACCGTATCAATACAGTTAGCATCCTTGGTCTGTGACTCACAACCAGCTGTGATATAAGTGAAATAATCTTGAAAGCGGCTCTAAACTCCAACTAATTAT
>JAUTBT010000922.1:0-10958 GCA_032361225.1 Lepetodrilus schrolli | reverse complement strand
TCTCTCTCTCTCTCTCTCTCTCTCTCTCTCTCTCTCTCTCTCTCTCTCTCTCTCTCTCTCTCTCTCTCTCTCACTGTTGATCTCAGTAGATTACACAACACCATTATTGACATTTTCTACTAATACCAAATAGCACAGCAATAACATCACCATTCCTCCTATACCTTCCTGTGCCCTTTCTCCATCCCAGCACTCTGAAACCAATGGTTTAGAGGATTGGTCCACAGTCCTGAGGAGTGCCATTACCATAACACAGTGTTATTGAAAGGGTCCAGTGCTATTATCATAACATATATTATTACTGTAGCTGTTATCATAACATATATTATTACTGTAGCTCTGTGGTTTTCATAGGAAGCGTGGAGGTTCTTCACGGTATGACTGTAGTAACGTGCAGTGCAATGGAGACTTTTGGTTAATATCCTGGATCAACACAAACAAAAGCTGGTTGCTGAGGTTAATTAACCAGTGGGTGTAGATCGTAAGAAGTCGGGACAGTGATCTTGGTTGTAAAATGGATTACAAAATATCAATGGTGTGTTCAGTTGATACAGATGGGTTTCAGTTTCAGTGTAATGCCTGTGGGTGGTTAGGTTGTCTCTGGGGTGTGGGGGTGCGTGCGTGTGTGTGTGTGTGTGTGCGTGTGTGTGTGTGTGTGTGTGCGTGTGCGTGCACATGTGTGCGTGCATGATAACTTTTAAGCATGACCATTTATGACTTTTTGCTCAACTGCTATGTGACTTACTCCTTCACCATATGTGACACAGGTGCAAATTCTGTTTTTAATTGTCGTCGCAAATGGGTGAAATCTTCCCGCAATGACTTTAAATTCCATAATCACTCTCACTCACTCACTCACTCACTGTTTTTAATTAAATTTGTGTTTTCATTTTGAATCTTGGACAATAGCAGTCACACTGGAATTGTCATGCACTAACTGTAATTTTCTTTATATGGCTTGCACTGAACAACACTGACTGGAAAATTTTAAAAAATAAAATACTTTGTTTCTTGGTTAGATCACTAAGCTTAACAATTTCAAAGGCTATGTAAGTAAAACATCGTGATTAATTCAAACGTATTTCGAAATACAAGATGACTATAAATCATTTCCCAAACAGATGTTCAAATATCACATGATTAATCCCTTTTCTCAGGTAATGTAAATGAGTGATTCGCTTTTTCAAGTGTTAATCTGCTAACCATATCAAATTCTACGTTTATGATTTCCTAAATGGACTTCAACACAAGACTGGATAATGATTCATAGGTACTGTAAAAGGATGACTAAGCCTATGTAAAATGGCCCCACTGCCATATAAAAGGCCCCACTGCCATATAAAATGGGCGTGCTGACTATGTAAAATGACCTCACTATCTGTGTAAAATGGCCACACTATCTATGTAAAACAGCTCCATTGCATATGTAAAATGGACCCACTGCCTATGTACAACACCCCTGCTGTCTGTGTAAAACGGTTCCACTGCAGTCTTGTCAGTATACGAACCCTGTTGACCCCAACGGCCAAGTCAGGGAATGGATCCAATTCTCAAAGTTAATTTACTATTGATAAGTGTCGCTGAAGCATGGCTTACTCCAGATATCCTTCATCATTGGGCTCACTCTAGAAGGGCATGAGAAGCAAAGCTGCCTGTACTTTACATCATGTGTATTGATCATTTTAGTACTTTATACTAAATATTTTCATTACATTCCTCCTCCTCTCCTCCTCCTTCTCCTCCTCCTCCTCCTCCTCCTCATCATCATCATCATCATCATCATCAGCAGCAGCAGCAGCAGCAGATTCAGATTCAGATTCAGATTCATCATATTCATATTCATTATCTTCATTTAGAAACAAATCATCTTCGTTAATTATCTTCATAAGTGGGTAAAATATTCTTACAGTGAGATTAACGACAAGTAGGTGAAAAAGTATTGCAGCATGTTAACTTTAAACTCAACTAATTGTCACAGGACCATGTCAATCCTGGGATTCAAACCCTAATTACTGGATTGTGAGTCCCAACGTTTAACCAACTTAGCCAAAGAGGTAACCCCTCTGGCCGAGACCAGTAGCAGCATCTTATATATCACCCTGCTACATTCTTCCCCACACATGGTGACTTGTCCTCCAGTCACTAATTCAGTCACTGTTTGAGTCACTGAGGAGCTAGGAATGATCTATCAGACAATCCTGGGAGAGGAGAGACCAAGAACAACTTGAATACATATTGAGCGCCATTTGTCATACATCCCTGTGGCTGTCGGTAGAACTCGCAATCTATCCACCTCGGGTTCGAATCCCAGTTCAGTAGGTCCTGTGACATTATCATCATCATCATCATTGACTAACCGTAAACACAATTCATAATCATCATCTTCTCCTGTAATCATCATTATCACCATCATCTCAGTCATCATTAGTATCACATACTACCATATCAAAAAAAGGCGGTTGGTAGCACAGTGGTAGAACGTTGGACTTCAGAGCTGAAGGTTCCAGATTCAAATCCTGCCCAGGGGGCCCGGCATCAGTGTTCGCAGAAGTTACCTTTCTGACGCGATACTGATAGGATGTCTGTGGAGTGGCAATGCAGTTATCATCCTTGGTCTTGTCAGTACCAGCCAATGCTCTCAGGTTTACTGCAGCATTCAGCACTACGGATGTTGCGGGTTTCCTCCTGCCCTAAACTGACAAGCTATGATGTAAGTGAAAGAATATTGAAAACGGTTCTAAACCCCAATTTAAAAAAACCCAAAACATATCCAAATTAAACCATTTTACTTTGTTTCAATAGGAAACACATAACTTTGTATGCATCATAGTCTATAGAGGCCACTATAGTTTGTACAATTTGTGTGTGTGTGTGTGTGTGTGGTGTGTGTGTGGTGTGTGTGTGTGTGTCTGTATGTGTGTGTGTGTGTGTGTGTGTGTGTGTGTGTGTGTGTGTGTGTGTGTGTGTGATAACGCGACTGGTAGAAATATGTTGTTCCACAATGATCATCAAGGTTGTATAAATATAGTGGTCAGTAAATCCACATGCACATATCTCGGTCATGTCTGGCACGTCTCAGAACTGAATTCCACATGGAATATGCATGTCTCGTGGTGTACAATGTCTCCTTGATTATACGTTGTCAGGATTCCTCATTACTGATAATAAACAGATCCATTATAATACATATGGATTCCTACAACATAGCTGCACTCACTATTGTTGAGAATGTCGAAAATGTAACATTACACATATACATATTTCCTGTATGTTTACTTGTACATTGTCCCTACTATTGAGATGGTTACATTTACTGAAATCATTGCATATGGGTGAAGGATTCCTGCTTTAATGTAAAACAAAAACTCACTCACATTTTACTGAGATTTTGCAGTGTATTTTGCTGTATTTTTTGTTCACTGTCTACATTCTTGAAAGAGTCATACTATGCATGTTGAATAAAGACATTAAACATATTGTACAAAAAAGGATTTATTGTGCAATGTGTAATATGTTTCCCTCTAAATTCTTCAAATAGTAGTCTTGCTAGCGGTACCCACGTTAAACACATTGTACAGATTTATTGTACTTGGTGCCCTTTCATGAAGATCTTGTATCCATACTCATTTGAGTAATATTTCATGATTAAATTTGAGCTTATAACTGAAATTGTACTCGAAAAGTTTCGTAATCTCAGGGCCTTGTGTAAATAACGATTTCATCACTTCCTGCTTTAATAATAGTATGGCTTGCTCCCAGGTTTGTGCGGAGACTACAGTACAAACCTTTCTTGGAACAGAGGCATAACAAAATGTATGAAATTTGACAAGGATTCATATTTTATCTTGTCGTAGGTGTACTGATCACATATGTGTACAGTAACAGATCACATAGGTGTACTGTAACACAGATCATGTAGGTGTACTGTAACACTGATCATTTAGGTGTACTGTAACAGATCACGTAGGTGTACTATAGATCACATAGGTGTACTATAACACAGATCACATAGGTGTACTATAACAGATCATGTAGCTGTAATGTAATACAGATTACATCGGTGTACTATAACACAGATCATCTAGGTGTACTAAAACACAGATCACATAAGTGTACTGCAACATAGATCACATAGGTGTACTATAACAGATCATGTAGGTGTACTGTAACACAGATCACGTAGGTGTACTGTAACACAGATCATGTAGGTGTACTGTAACACAGATCATGTAGGTGTACTGTAACACAGATCATGTAGGTGTACTGTAACAGAGATCACAGGTGTACTGTAACACAGATCGTGTAGGTGTACTGTAACACAGATCACATAGGTGTACTATAGCACAGATCATGTAGGTGTACTGTAACACAGATCATGTAGGTGTACTGTAACAGATCATGTAGGTGTACTGTAACACAGATCACAGGTGTACTATAACACAGATCATGTAGGTGTACTGTAACACAGATCATGTAGGTGTACTGTAACACAGATCACAGGTGTACTATAACACAGATCATGTAGGTGTACAGATCATGTAGGTGTACTGTAACACAGATAATGTAGGTGTACTGTAACACAGATCACAGGTGTACTGTAACACAGATCGTGTAGGTGTACTGTAACACAGATCGTGTAGGTGTACTGTAACACAGTTCATGTAGGTGTACTGTAACACAGATCATGTAGGTGTACTGTAACACAGATCACAGGTGTACTGTAACACAGATGATCTGTAACACAGATCACAGGTGTACTGTAACACAGATTACATAGATGTACTGTAACACAGATCATGTAGGTGTACTGTAACACAGATCACATAGGTGTACTGTAATACAGATTACATAGGTGTACTGTAATACAGATTACATAGGTGTACTGTAAGATAGATCATGTAGGTGTACTGTAACACAGATCACATAGGTGTACTGTAATACAGATTACATAGGTGTACTGTAACACAGATCACATGATGCGTTTAGAAGCAGGAAGAATTGTAACAGTAATGATTACTATATAGAGCTTCATTAAAGAAATTCAATTTTAGGTTCAGGTAGCATTACATTCACGTTAATGTAATTTAATTATATTTCAAGCATAAGAAAGAAAGAGTACTGTGATATAGAAAAATACATTAATGTCAACTTTTCTTAACATTGTCAAATTATTTGATAGAATTCGATTCAAGCATATTTTCTTTACACGTTTAGCAATTTATGACATTATACATTGTTTGCCATTGAGATATAGAATCAATAATCTGTGTTGAAAGCGTTGAATATTGGTGAAAGATTCCCACTGTGACAAGCAACAAATGATTTTATATTTCAACTTTTGATGAATAATTTGTTTTATCTCTACAACAACTTGAATATGCCTGAAGCTTCTTAGAACTATATTGAAATTGTCAAATCATTGCTAGAGTACATCTAACTTGTAGCATTGTTAGAGTATTTTTAACTGTTGTAATTATAAAAGCATTGCTAAAGTACTTCTAATTGTTTTAGGCATTAGAGTACTTCTAACTGTTTTAGGCATTAGAGTACTTCTAACTGTTTTAGCATTGCCAGAATACTTCTAACTGTTGTAATCATTGCTGGCAGGGCTATCTCTCAATGTACTGTACATCAGTTCTCAGTTACACAGATAGGTGGCAGTAGGCAAATTAAGGCAAATTTCTGTCCGTTTCTTCTCTGATAGCACCACACACCGGAGAGGCACACCAGAGAACCCCACAGATTCCAACCAGAGCCTGACAGCGCCAAACCAGAGACCAGATAGCGTCATGCTATTGTAACGACCCTTAAGCACAGCAGCAGGTAGATTGGTTAGTGATGAGGGTGGAGGGGGATGATAGGGCATCAATTGGCAATCTAAGAGAAACGTTAGCAATCTGGGCAGAGAGCCGTTATCTTCCCACCTGAATATGCCAGTGGTATGGGGCCACGACAGAGCTCCTTTAATTGCTGTCTGATTACTGCTAGGACTACTGTCTGCCTGCCATGCACCTTAAAGGCCCACCGCTGGTGTCCCTGGACCATATTGCTTTAATGGTTTAATGGTTTTTAACTGCGTTTTTCATTGTAGTCTTTCATCTGTTAGGAATTGGAACTGTGATGTAACTTTGCCTGCAGATTGGTGTGGTAGAGGCAAGATTCTAGTGGGTGATTTGTCGTAAATCTACAAATTATTGTACGTGAACACTGTCTTTGATGTGCTGGGAGACAGAGTAGAATTAGGTGAGATGATAAACTAGGTGGGAAATGAGGTGAGAGAGAGATATATATATATATATATATATATATAGAGAGAGAGAGAGAAGAGGGGAGAGATACAGGTAGACAAAGAAAGAAAGACAGTTGGGATGAGATAAAGATAGGAAAACAATAATAAGGAATAAAGATATAATAAGGAATTAGAGTAGATTAAAAAAATGGGAAGAGAGAAAGAATGTAGTAATGTTTCCTTCTATTTTAACATACAAATGCTGTTATTCACAATGGGTACCATTATTACCCTGTCAACTACTTTACCTATCTTGGAGCAGACTCGATTCTTGCCTGTATGTACTTATGTCTAATTAACCTTAAAGGACTTCCAAACCTACTATAAGATTCCACCCATTACCATAATTACCCTAATAATTTTAACCCTCTAATTGTTCGAACACTTAAATTAATCGCAAAAAAATAAAAAATGTCCAACCCTAAAAATTTGAAATAAAAGAATTTGTTATTAAATTCCTTTATTTATTTACCATTTCGAACTCCGATCATTTTAAATTTTCATATTTTTCTAATAATTCGAATGGCTACAAATTTAATTATTTTCCCCTGTTCGAATTAAATGAGTAAATACAGTTTAGAAGTTATTCAATACTGTTATTATTACAACTATTATTGGACAGTGGTAAAGGCCATGGTGATCGAGTTGCTCGTTCTGCTGTTGACATGAACCATTGCAAAATATTACATTTTTAACATGCTAAGGAATATAAGAAGACAGTGATGAAATTTATGCAGGAATTTGTCACCGTCAACATTAATAGGAAATACAGCTGGAAATTGTACAAGCTAACTGAATTACGTGAATTAGCCATATGTTTTATTTGGGATCGGTGCCATGATTAAATTAATCCATGTGAGACAAAACCAATTTCAATTCATTTATGTATTATGAGTAATAAATAAAATGAATATAATTACAAATTATTAATACATGTAGTATAAGAATACTTGAAATATCCATTACATTTCTGACATGAAAGGAAAATTATCCAAAATGATAAATCAATACCATCAGTTAACCCAGTTAACTTGAGGTTGATGGAAAGCATTGCTGGAGGATTCATTAGAGTTTAAAGACAGTCATTCCATTCATTTTAAAACACGTCAAATACTTTGCTATCATGCAACTACCTATAATTCTAACACTGATATCAAGAATTGCTTTTTCTGAAAGTACAATGAGCATGTCTATACTAAGAAAAACAACTACAGTGATACTGCTTTATGATCCTTCAATGTTACGCTATATGCTATAACGCTGGGGATACTTCGTGGACCCCCAAAGTAGCGGTATACCGAGGGTTGACTGTACCAAAATTTAAATGCTTTGATATGGGAAATGCAATGGCGAAAATGCGATTGCCATGTTCAATTTTGTAATGTATATTTGTACCTCATATGCATATGCATCATCATCCAGTAGTTTTAAGCTTATTCTACACTAATACCGTAGTACTATTCCTTCCTCTAGAAAGATCATATGCACAGTTACAATTTGATTAGGTAAGAATGGTTTTGAGTTACCTAACAAACAGACATCCATACACCTAGGGCTCAATTGATTTTTTCATTATGAAACTGAACTGTTAGTTTTGCGAATGAATTGATATTCAATTGATTTACTCTTTTTCTGCTATAACATAAACTCATGGAATGTGTGCTGTCCACACAAGGACATTAAGTGAACTAGGGTATCTTCACAAAAGTGAAGGATGCATTTTTCTCCACAAATAAATGTGGTGCTGATACCCTGTTATGTTCAGGCATTTATTTTTACAACACTTAGGTTGAGCAGATACTATTAACCCTCTCCCTGCTGAACTATGCCAAAACACTGTTCATTAGGGCACCTCTGGTTGCCTTCAGCATGGAGAGTGTTAATCATCGATGCTAATGATGATCATCATCAACAGCAGCAGCAGAATCAGCATCATCATCATGATCACCATCATCACTATCAATGATCAGAAACTACTAATTATTGATGATGATGATGATGATGATGATGAGTAAAAATAGCAGGAGAATCATCGTCCATCATTATTTATCACCAGCAGCAGCAGCAGCTGCATCATCATCATCATCATCCTTATCCTTTGAGCAGCATTTGGCTTCTAATAGACACTATACATTCATTTCAGTTCCTTTGTAGTCATTGCTAATGGGTAAAATAGTGCTCCTGCGACGTAAAGCACTAATTCATTCATTCAGTTAGTATTTTCCACAAACATGTTAAGGAGAAGAAACTCCATAAATGAGTCCATTCATTACAGTACAGTAGATACAGTCCACACCTTCTTAGATGAAGATCATTACAGTACATATCAGCAACCTGTGGGGTCAGTCCAGTCCGCATCTATTCAGATGAAGAATTTCACTCTCAGCACAACTGACATCTGGTCTTGTGACCCTCCAAAATCACAGAATCTTAAAGAGCGGCGATAAATTAGATATTGCGAGTCATATGGATGGCACACATTGAGTCCAGTGTTTTGAAGACACCTGGAATAGATCCACATGTTTTATTTATTTGGTGGCCTTCCCTTCTTTATGGCGTTTGATCAGAAGGGCAGTGATGGAATCATAGACATTGGTGGTCTTCTACAGAACTTCAAGGTTCTGCTGTACACAACGGTAACCGTTACTCCCAACTGTGCTGTCTGTAGAGTGGCAGTGCAGATATTATCTTTGGTCTGTCAGTACCAGCCTGTGCGCACAGGTTTACTGCAACATTTGGTACTACAGATCTTGCAGGTTCCCCCTTGCCCAAATCAGACAAGCCATGATATAAGTGAAAGAATCTTGAAAGCGGCTCTAAACCACAATACAAAAAAAAGAAGTTACTACAACCTTAGCAATAGACTACACCATTGCAGAGATTGGAATTATGATTACCAAAGAGTTAAGCCATTTCATACACGAGTCCAAGTTTTTATGCATCTCATTTTCAAAATTTTCTAAAGCATCAAATAAGGATTAGTTTGAACAGAATCTGTTGTACCATCTGTTAGAATGTCAGGACTTAGATTTTGTCAAGGAGTTCAAGTCCAATTTTACCAAGGTAATGTTAGGGCAATACCATGTAGCTAATATGAAGGCTCTATCCGTTTTTTAAGCTCATGTATAATCTACAGTTTGCCAACAATCTTAGAAATGTTCTAATCAAGTAGAAATGTTCTAATCCAGTAAAAAATGTTCTAATCCAGTAGAAATGTTCTAATCGAGTAGAAATGTTCTAATCAAGTAGAAATGTTCTAATCCAGTGAAAATGTTCTCATCCAGTGAAAATGTTCTAATCAAGTAGAAATGTTCTAATCAAGTGAAAATGTTCTAATCAAGTAGAAATGTTCTAATCAAGTAGAAATTATCTAATCAAGTAGAAGTGTTCTAATCCAGTAAAAATGTTCTAATCAAGTAGAAATGTTCTAATCCAGTGAAAATGTTCTAATCAAGTAGAAATGTTCTAATCCAGTGAAAATGTTCTAATCAAGTAGAAATGTTCTAATCAAGTAGAAATGTTCTAATCAAGTATACATGTTCTAATCCAGTGAAAATGTTCTAATCAAGTAGACATGCTCTAATCAAGTAGACATATTCTAATCAAGTACAATTGGGCTGCAGAACCCGTATGTAAAATGATCTTAATAAGTAAATGGTGGTCAATGCTTTTACAATAAAAAATACAATCTTGCATGTGTGGCATCCTCTTGAGGTATTCCTTAGCAGTACTTGTTGGTTCCATAGCATTTTCACATGAAATGTTCTACAATAATTAAATTCACCATCAATTGTAATTGAACACGTTTCCATACAATTTTAGTTTTTCGAATAATTACTCTTTTTCACAAAGACAATGATCAAATTCGTACTTGGACTAATCAATCATTGATTGATGTGATTGCATTTCATCAATTTGTAGTGAAGAGCAGGAAGGAAGGTAATTTAATTACTATTGATGAAAGTGAAGAAGAAGTTGGGGAAATCATGTCATTGTCAAAATTTGCTGTTGTCAGGCTTGAGTGAGTCAGTGCATAGCACATTTAGATGTTTGACCAGTTTGTGTATTCAGATGGTAAGTTAATCACAGGCTATTTTGTCTTGGACCATCTGCAATATCCTTATCAGGAGCATCGTTCTGAAGAGAGCGTGGTGATGTTTCTAAAAATTAGTCTTAAAGTATTGTTTTATATGCTGCGTCTCTGACCCATGGCAACATCAGAAACAACAATTCATAAATCAGTGGATCAAGACCGAGATTACGAAACCTTTTGGGCATGATTTCAAGATCAAATTTCATATGAGGATTGTGAACAAAACAAAGTATCGTGCTCAAAAAGGTTTCGTAGTCTTTGTATTTGATCCTAAGATATAGTACTCCACTTAGGAAAGCAGAGAAAAAAGTACTGATTGAGTACAAAAGGTACTGATTGAGTAGTGAGGGCAGGTGGTAGCGCAGTGGTAGAACATTGGACTTCGGAGCCAAAGGTTCCAGGTTCAAATCACGGCCTGGGGACCGGGCATCCATGTTCACGAAGGTTACCTTTCTGACACGATATTGATAGGATGCACAGACAGGTTCAAATCCTGCCCCGGGGGCCCGGCATCAATGTTTGCGAAAGTTACCTTTCTGACATGATATTGATAGGATGCGATGTCTGTAGAGTGGC
>JAUTBT010000921.1:0-10958 GCA_032361225.1 Lepetodrilus schrolli | reverse complement strand
TGCATGCAAGCCATGATGTGAGTGAAAAAATCTTGAAAGTGGCTTTAAACCCCAAATCAACCAACCAACCAACCAATACTAATACTAAGGTTACCTTAAGAGTTACCCTCTTCATACAACAAGAGGGCCCAGAACATGCTGGGCAAAAAATAAAGCTGCAGGATTTATTTTTAGATTATTTTTTTTAGAAAATCCCCCCCAAATACAATTTTTAACATTCATCAACAGAATATACACACAGACTAAGAATTAACATCTTAAATATTTACTTACAACAGGATATTGATCTGGTCCTCCGACCCAAGTGTAGGGCAACGCCATGCACATGCCATCTAGACATCTCCGTAGCCAGCCACTACAACCCAGACTCCTGTGAACTGTAGACAAACACCCCTACACACCACTGCAACTCCACAATGTCTGCTTTCCACGGTGACACCCCCAATGAGGGGAGCCTCTACGCACAGCTGGTACAAAAGGAACAGGATCTGTACCTGGCTGCGGAACTAGGGAAGGCTTTGCTGGAAAAGAATCAAGATTTGTCTGTTCGCAATGAGCAGCTCATGGAGGAATACTCCTCCAAGATTGAGGTTAGTGCCACTGGTTTATTACCTGGCCTTGAGATTATGGAACGTTTTGAGTACGATTTCATGCTCGAGGTCAAATTTTATATGAGGATTTGTGAACAAAACCATAAATTGAACGTGAGGTTTGTACTCAAAAACGTTTTGTAATCTCCGGGTCTGAATCAAGCAGAAAGTCTAAAAGACCAATAAACAATGAACTTACATTATTTGATAGCCAGTTAACTTGCATATTAGGGCATAACCCGAGAAAGTAAAGGAGCATGTCGGCAGTGGTTGTGTTGCCTGGGCTACCTAATAGTAAAACATTGTTTTATTACAACTCGGGTGAAACTTGGTGGGATTCTTGACTGTTGATGACATTGGTACTGAGAGTGAGACCATTGAGACTGTTGATGATGTTGAGACTGAGACCGTTGATGACATTGAGATTGTTGATAACATTGAGACTGAGACCGTTGATAACAACATTGAAGCTGAGACCATTGATGATGACTGTCAATGACGTTGAGACTGTCGATGACATTGAGACTGTTGATGAAATTGAGACCATTGATGACATTGAGCCTGTTGACATTGAGACTGTTGATGATGTTGAGACTGTTGACATTGAGACTGTTGATGATGTTGAGACTGTTGACTGTTGATGACATTGAGCCTGTTGACATTGAGACTGTTGATGATGTTGAGACTGTTGACTGTTGATAACATTGAGACTGTTGACATTGAGACTGTTGATGATGTTGAGACTGTTGATGATGTTGAGACTGTTGACTGTTGATGACATTGAGCCTGTTGACATTGAGCCTGTTGATCATGTTGAGACTGTTGATCATGTTGAGACTGTTGATAATGCTGAGACTAGATGATGTTGAGACTGTTGACTGTTCATGACATTGAGCCTGTTGACATTGAGACTGTTGATGACTTTGAGACTGTAGATGACATTGAGACTGTAGATGACATTGAGACTGTTGATGACGTTGCAGGAGCTGGAACAAGAGCGCCATGAGCTGCACCTCCGGCTGGAGAAGATCGAGTCGGAGTACGAGAACACTGTGAAGGAGCTACAGTTCGACATCGGACATCTGCGGCATGAGCTTCAGTCCAACAAACAGCAGGAGCAGATGGGTGACCGGGAACGTTCCCAGACCATCCGCAACCTCAAACAACAGAATGAGAGACTCAATGAACAACTCAAGCAGGTGTGTGCCAAACACAAACACTGGATTTGTTCCACTCATGGTTTACCACTTGTGTGAGATTTGGTACTTTTGTGTTGATGGGGATGATCCACCACATCAGGCCCCTGAGATTACAATACCTTTTGAGTACAATTTCATGCTCAAGCTAATATTTTATATGTTGGTTTGTGAGCACGATGTTGTACTCAATTTATTTTTAGCAATCTCAAGACCTGATCTAGCACCATAGCATTATTTCTAAGAAATGCAGATCACATCCTAATGGAAGAGAAATGTATTAAAATCTGATTTATACCAAGAAAGAATTTTTTATTTATTTTTTAATAATATTGGGTGGGGGGGGGGGGGGGGGAGAAGTTTGACTGTGAAGTGAAAAATAAACGGCAGCAACAAAAATTAACCATATTAATCATCATTATCATGCCCTTTTTTCCTGACTATCATTCCACTATAATTAGCACTATTCCTCATTATCATGCCTCTGTGTTTGTTGTAGTCGAGCCACCATGAGGACAATCTGGAGGAGGAGGTGCAGACGTTGAGGGAACAGATGATGTCCAAGAGGACCTCCATGCACGAGCACGTCATCCACCTGGAGATGCTCAGGGAAGAGGTACAGATGTCCTGTTTCTTCTCTGGGCAGACATGGCAATTTTCCGCGGATTCATTGTTCCAGGGGTCTATATATTTGCCCTGGACGTCGCTTAGGGCCTGCAGACCCCACAGACCCCGGGCTTGTTTTCCGCTGAAATCACAATCATCCATGCCGGTCCATTGGTGATTAAAATGGTAGCTGCAGTTGTGATTACAATAGCAACGTGCACACCAAGTAATTGTCTTATCCAGGCATCATAGCCCTGAGATTATCATATTTTGTTTTAGTATGATTTCGTGCACATGCTTAAATTTTATATGGGAGTCTGTGTAAAAGATTTTGAGCTTGAAATCGTTCTCCAAAAAGTTTTTGTAATATCGCTGCCTAGCCAAGAATGAAATTTGTTTGAAATCTGAATAGTAAAAGCCGAGATGTTACAGCAAATGTTAGAAACTTATATTTAAAAATTACCAGCCTGAATAGTGATGCAATTAACAAATGTTTCCAAAAACATGAAGTTCTTCTAGTCCTTAGGATACTGTTAGCATTGTGAGAAATGGCGCAGGCTAGTGGGCTAGAGTTAATTTCTGTTACTGTTGCAGAAGCAGCGTATTGAGGAGAAGTGCCAGGTGCTGGAGCAGCGGATCGGGACATTGATGGACGAGCGGGACTGCATGGCGTGCAGTTTGGAGGAGAGTCAGGACCGCATCGTCCTCCTGGAGAGACAGAAGCAGGAGAAGGATCAGCTGGTGAGTGGATGGACAGTCGTCGGTGAGTGGATGGACAGTTAGTGAGTGGATGGACAGTTGTCGGTAAGTGGATGGAAAGTTGATAAGTGGATGGACAGTCGGTGAGTGGATGGACAGTCGGTGAGTGGATGGACAGTCGTTGGTGAGTAGATGGACAGTCAATGAGTGCATGGAAAGTTTGAGTGGATGGACAGTCAGTAAGTGGATGGACAATCCAGTGAGTGGATGGACAGCTGCAGGGCTGGATGGTAAGATTTGTCAACCTGCCAGGGATAGGTATTATCCACAGGCGGACAATAGAAATAGCCCAGATTAGCAAGCCCTTTACCTACAGGGCAAGTAGTTTCATGTCTGACAGGACACAGGGACATGAGCCTCAAAAAGTTAATGTAGAGCCATTTGTCGGTGTGTGACATCGTGGTGTTCCTCTCGACCTTGTGTCAGATACTGTTTTCTTCACATACATACAGACTCTAACATTGAAGTATCACTTGTTTGGGAGCTATGTTATTTTTGTTAGTGTACTAAATTTGACTGGTTAAGGCATTGCCTCTTCTTGCAATTTAACATATCTTTCTGCCTATTTGACTTGGGCAGGTGGTAGCGTATTGGTAGAACATTGGACTTTAGGGCCAAAGGCCCCTGATTCAAATCCTAACCCAGCATCAATGTTAGTGAAAGTTACATTTCTGACATGATATTGATAGGATGCGCTGTCTTTACAATTGCAATTCAGTTATCCTTGGTCTGTCAGTACCAGTTGGTGCTCGTAGGGTTACTGCAACATTTAGCACTACGGATGTTGCAGGTTTCCTCCTGTCCTAAAATGACAAGCGTTGATATATACATGAAAGATTATTGAAAACTGTTCTAAACCCCAATTCAAAAAATAACCAGCAATCCCAATGATGTTCTTTTATAACCAGCAGTCCCAGTGATGCTCTGCTCTTTTATAAACAGTGTCGTCGCCTATGGGTGAAATATTCCCGCTGTGACGTAAAACAATCATTCATTCATTCATTCATTCATTATGACCAGCAGTCCCAGTGATGCTCTTTTATACCCAACAGTCCAGTGATGCTCTTTTATGACCAGCAGTCCCAGTGATGCTCTTTTATACCCAGCAGTCCAGTGATGCTCTTTTATACCCAGCAGTCCAGTGATGCTCTTTTATGACCAGCAGTCCCAGTGATGTTCCCCATGGCTTCTGTCCACAGCTCCACCAGCAGCACCGGGAGGTTCTGGAGCTGCAGGAGGCCAACGCCCAGCTACAGGCCCAGGTGGAACACCTCTCCCAGCAGAGTCAGACCAGCTCCACTGGGCACTCCATGAACCTGTTCACCGAGCTGACGGCCATGTCGCCAGGCTTTGAGCGGTCCCTACACAGTGTGCACAGCGACATGAGTGACGGCATGGTGAGACTTGATACAGAATTATCTCGGCACACGCGTAAATACTAATAAGCCGTGTTCACACTCGCGTCTTAAACCGGTTTGAAACGGCCTTAAACCGACTCGAATGACTCAATCTGAATTAACTGTTCACACTACAGGCATTTCAAACCACTTTCAAACCAGTTTACTCACACCACATCTTAATCCGGTTTGACAGTCGATTCGGATTGAACGGAAATCCCTAGCCAGAATGATGTTAGGCTACCAAGTCAATAAATATGCCGGAAATAATTACACCTGTGTATAGTAAAGGTGGTAAAACCTTAAATATTGACATATTCATTAATTATGTGGAATAAATGACAACCATACAAAGACAACCAATGAATACTATAGTCAAGGAATACACCAACCAAATTGTGTGAGCAAGCGTGTGTATATATGGTCATCATCATTCTAGTGGAGATTTAATATATATCCGCTCGGCAACAATGCCACGTGTGTATGTAAGTATGTGTGTGTGTGTGTGAGAGAGAGAGAAAGAGAGAGAAAGAAAATTTCGCCTTGAAACTATTTTTCGATTTGAAAGTGGTGTCAGTGTGAACACAGCTATAGAGACCTGTATTTCTAACAAACTTATGTTGACATCCTCAGACATTGTAATTCGCAGATTATTTTGTCAAGGGGTCGATTTATTTGCCCTGGACATGGCACTGGGACTCCAGACCCCAGGCTTGTTTTCCACTGAATTCAGAATTGTCTATTGTGATGCCTGCACTTTAGAGGACATGTTGAGAATATTTCACAATATATTTACCTTTCTGACGCGATAGGATGCGATGTCTGTAGAGTGGCAATGCAGTTATCATCCTTGGTCTTGTCAATGCCAGCCGGTGCGCGCAGGTTTACTGCAACATTCAGCGCTACTGCAACATTCAGCGCTACGTGTGTTGTGGGTTTCCTCCTGCCCTTAACTCGCAAGTCGTGATATAAGTGAAAGAATCTTGAAAGCGACTCTAAACCCCAATTTAAAAAAAATAAAATATAATAAATCACAATATTTGAGATACACAAATATATAATTTTTTTTAGGCATTCACTGAAATTTCAACTCAATTTCAAATTTAATAGGAATTCTGCTGTTCATGCAGCACGTGTCTTTGAGCATTAGATAACGATTATGAGGTTTGTGTGGACACTTGACACCAGCAAGAGTCGAAGATATTTATCCCTCTTCAGCACCCCCTGTCTACGTGGCAGCGTTCCATGTCGGCAGAGATGCTCGACGAGGACGACTTTGAGTGCGACGGTGATGAGGAGTACGAAATGTCCGTGCTGGTCAACTCCAACTACTCCAACGAGAGCAGCTTCCTGTCCGAGTTCCAGGCCGCCACGGCAACCGCGGTCAACCGACAGGAGGATAAGGAGGTGAGTGCGGACCGACACCCGACAACCGACAGATTCACCGAGGGACCAGGAGTTTTTTCAGAGCTAAGCTTTTCAGATTGTTGACCATGTTGACAGGTTAATGAAACTTGACAAGAGTATTGACAGGAAACTCATGTTTACAGAAAACTGTAGATTTAATAAATGTCTATATAAATGTATTATAGAAATACATGTGTGTGTTATAAAAAAATACATTATTTTTCAAAGACTTTATCAACATTAATATTTTTTATATATAAACAATTCATTCTGATTTATGTGGCATGATTTTTACCACTGGCATTTGGTGCAAGATACTACAAAATTAATAGGATCATAATTAATAAATCACAAGAATAGAAAATTGTCTATAAAAAAAATAACCGTGATAATTTTCATTTCTAAACAATTTTTATAGACATAATATCAGATTATTGCGAATATCGCTTTTTGATAAACATATTTGATACACTTCGTGAATCTTATACTCAAACTGCAGTTTTCGAGATAATCCTTCATTTGGCTTCTGGGCCAGCTGATTTTCAACAGGGCCAGTAGAAATGAAAAGTTATTGGCCCGGTTGGCCAGTACCACTTACATGTCTAGCACTGTGAAGGGCCAGGAGCTTTCAAAGTTTTCAAGGCTGTTGGTCCTTCTGGCCATCTAATAATGATTTCATATAATTAGAGTTCCATTAGTATGAGTTTCCAGTTCAAGTGTTGAGATTAGTGAAGCTACTAACTCATCGCTGCCTGTTTGACTCGACCTATGGCAGCAGTGTCATTGCTGCTCTCTGTGTCCTCTTGTCTACAGTCATGTTTATGCCAGACTGTCGCCACTGCACTGACTTGCTTGTTTCAGCTGAGGAACGAGGTGATCGGTACGTACCAGCAGCTCCGCAAGATGCTAAGGATGATGAAGGGGGAGAGCATGTGTTCCACCGATTCCGACGAGGAGGGCGGTGCCCATGGGGGGCAGGGGGCAGGATGTCAGGTCGTAGGTCAGG
This sequence comes from Lepetodrilus schrolli, assembly GCA_032361225.1. NCBI lineage: Eukaryota > Metazoa > Mollusca > Gastropoda > Lepetellida > Lepetodrilidae > Lepetodrilus > Lepetodrilus schrolli. The sequence goes on along the minus strand of JAUTBT010000921.1, from coordinate 3,997 downwards.
AGGGACCTATAGGGAACTGTCTGCACGACCTCCAGCAGCTAATGCAGGACATGATGACCATGCAGATGGTGAGTCTGTGAATGCAGATGGCGAGTGTGAATGCAGATGGCGAGTGTGAATGCAGATAAGTGTGAATGCAGATGGCAAGTGTGAATGCAGATAAGTGTGAATGCAGATGGCAAGTGTGAATGCAGATGGCAAGTGTGAATGCAGATGGCAAGTGTGAATGCAGATGGCGAGTGTGAATGCAGATGGCACATCTGTCAAAATGATATGGCAAAGAAGATGCTGTTCATTAAACTACTTTTCATCGTGGAGAAAATGTGCAATATAGCAACTGTTAAAGTTAATACAGATTTTTTAGATTTTTTATTGTACTTGCACAACTTTGTATACATGAACCAGTCTGACAATTTGGTATTAAAGACAATAAAATGTTAAAAAATGTAAAGAATATCCATTATTACTATACATGTCCGTGTTCTGTTCAGGAGCGGAGTGACTATGACTACGACGAAGTCATCATCTCTCCCACGGCGTCGGGCGGACAGTCCATGGACTGCGTGGAGAAGTCCATCAGCAACCTGCACGTGGAGCTGATAACGGCGCAGCGAGACCTGCAGAAGGTGCAGCAGGAATGTGCAGTCAGGGACGCCCAGCTCATGCAGAAGAGTGCAGAGTTCGCTGCCATGGCACAGAGGGTAAGGGCAGACAATTTGTCACATGCAACTCTCGTCACGTCAGGGTGAAAGGTTCCCGCTGTGACGTAAAACAATAATTCACTCACTCACATGTAACTCATCTGGATTGATAAAGTTTAGTTCTGTAATCTCAAGAAATGATTTGAACAATATTTATTCTCATGCAAGTACAAACAAGACAATTGACAATAGATAAATTTAGTTATCCATCATGAGAGGGTTTATGGTATCTTGTGTTAATGTCTCTCTGTGTATTTAAAAGTTCGCAAGAGATAGCAGTCAAAGTAGGGGGAACATTCTGCAATCTATGACTTGTACGTCTAGTTATTATGATGTCAATATTATTCATTTACGAAGATGTTTCTCGTGAGAGATTACGCAATGGTTATTTAACATAAATTTATCCTGTAATTGCCTAACAGTTAAAGTGAACATGGAAACAATGTTCTACATAACGATGGCGCTACTGAAAAGATATCAAATGTTTCTTCTAATACTAGATTCGACCACATGCCCCGTAGAACAAACTGATACTAAATAATCTATGAAGTGATGCATAGTTGGTACTGAATAACTGTAAGCTTTGTCTTGGTTTGAAAGTACCACCCACGAGCCATGATGGCACACTGCTGCTTCCCCTGGATGTCCAAGCTAAAGATAAAACTGGCACCTCTCATGGTGTGCTACTTGGTATGTGACCCGCCATTACGTGTATATGACCTTCACCTCACTGCCAACCAAGCATGCTCGGGCCAACTTACTTTTCCAGTTCGCATTGTCTGTGGCTAACACTCGCGCTTGTATTTAGATTTTTACCAGTAACCATGGTAACAGAGGTGCCAACACAGTTACGAGAATCAGGGATGAGAATCTTCTGCAGGTGCCCATAGATGTTGAGGCTCTGGGGTCGATCTCGTAAACCTAGGTATTGTTTCATGAAGCTCTGTTATCCACTATGAGACCATGGCTCTCTCACAATGTATAAGAAATCGCTACAAAAGTGCTATTGTCTCGTAGTAGATAAGGGAGCTTTCTGAAACAATACCCTGGCCATGACCACCTGCAAGCCCTTTATCTCGGCTGAAAACACAATTTCCCAGGCATTCTTATCCCTGGTTACAGGAATAAGGTTTATTACTAACACATGTGATTGTGAATGTCTTGTCTAGTTCGTGATGATAAATTTGGATTGCGATTAAACCGACGGTGAAATATGGATTGTTTGTTTGGGTGGGTCTTCACTTGTTACACGCGAGATCTTCCTCTCGCCATATTGATGTCACTGAATTAACAAATTCAATTGCGTGGGCTGAGGTGTGTTGGCAACTCTACATCAGGCCCCGAGATTACGGAACGTTTTTATTTAGTACAATTTAATGCTCAACTGGAGATTTTGTTCACCAATCCCCATGCAAAATTTGAGCTTGAGCATGAAATCGTACTCGGAAAGTTTTGTAATCTCGGGGCCTCCTCCTCCTTTTATTAATGCTTCTCAGCTATTTATTTTACATGGACTTAGGTTTTGTGTGGCGCCAAATCATTGCATTATAAACGATCATCTCATTCATCTGTATTAGCTGGCTTATTAAGAAATGCATGGTAATTGTTGTCGTGGGTTAATGTTTATGGCATGTCCAGAGTGGCATGATCAGACAGGTTTAACCAACTCGACTCCCAAGGGAAAATAGAAATGCCTGCTTGTACATTTGTTTTCATTGCTTGGAAGCTGCCGCTAAAACTGTTCAAGCATGTTTTATCCAATAATGACGTCTCTATGATTTGTTCATGACTTAGATACCATCTTACTTGTGGTCTTGTTATCATTAATCTGCTTGATTTTGTTTGAATTTTTTTTTTTTCAATGCAATGCAATCTATCCTTTAGTGTAACTTAAGTTTATTCATGTCTAGTGTATGTTGGTGTTTTCAATATAACATGACTTTATACTATACTGACCTGTTAATAATGCTGATGCAATGTGACTTTAAAATATGACAGCTCTATTAATGTTGATGTAACACAAGATTATTCATATCAGTTTAGTACTGATGATTCTATGGATGTCTATTGTGTATACCTATTTCAAATTTGCATATATGTAAGTATTTAATAGCATACAATATTCTGAATGTATTTCACAAGGTAACTTTAGTTTTACTGTAGATACACTAGCAACGGTAATGGTTAATAGTAGTACAGATATATTGTACGACCATTTTACAACACCCGAGGAAAGAAATAATAGAACACTTCTTGTTAATCGAATTTTCTGCAATCCTACATCTTGTCATTCTTGATGCTGATGCTATTGACATCAATCGTCGTGGCAACTTAAAAAATTTGTTGTCATGGTGACCGTAGTGATGATGTGTCCTCTACAGATGCAGGAGCAGCAGGACAGACTGCTACAGCTGCAGAGAGAACGGGACTGCCTGCAGGACACACAGATAGGACAAGGAGGACTGGGAAGAGGACTTCTGTCCAAGGACTTTGTCGTGGAGCAGGCCAGGAAGGATAGAGACATCGCTATGGAAAAGTAAGAATGTCACATGACATGCTAGAGACTCGGTGAGGACATGATACATGTCCATACTGTAACCAATCCCATTTATCGTGAATAAGATATCTTCAAATAGATTATGTTTACAATGTATGTCAGAAGGTTTTGAGAGGGTTTGACTTAATAGTTGCGTTACAGAACATTGTTATATTCCACTCTTGTGGGGCGTGTGGTAGCGTAATGGTAGAATATTGGACTTCAGAGCCAAGGGCCCCAGGTTCAAATCCCGTCCCGGGGCCCCTCATCAATGCTCGCGAAAGTTATCTTTCCGACGCAATCATGATAGGATGCGCTGTCTGTACCATGGCAATGCAGTTATCATCCTTGCTCTGACAGTGCAAGCCGGTGCTTGCAGGTTTACTGCAACATTCAGTGCTATGGATGTTGCAGGTTTCCTCCTGCCCTAAACTGACAAACCGTGATATCAGTGAAAGCAGCTCTAAACTCTAAACCAGTCTACCGAAATCAGCAATGCTGGAAGGCGACTGTAAAAACACCAAACTTCGATCAATCAATCAAACCCTAATTTTAAAATAATAATAAATAAATAATAATGAAAATTCTGATTTGATGAAACTGACATTTGTGTAATGCTAATTTTAGGGTTAAGAATAATTATTTTTTTTGAAATGTATTCGGTGTTCCAACTTTGTCTACAGGATATTGGTACTCTTCAAGAACTTATAGACGCAATGGTACAAAGAATGGCACCAAATTTCCCGCCAAGTTCCAAAAT
>JAUTBT010000920.1:0-10959 GCA_032361225.1 Lepetodrilus schrolli | reverse complement strand
TTTTATGTCACTTGACATGACTGAGATTATATCTGGCGTCGATCCAAACATTGTCGGTACAAGAGAATTAATTTGTCTAAATTTGGCCTTCTTTCACGGATAACATATAAATCATTTACGCAGTAAGAGACCGTAATGACTTAGAAAGATTATCACTGGACCAGTTTAATGAATACACCCACTGATTGAAATAGTCCTCGATGAAAAGTCAACACTTGAGAACTATTTTCTCGTTGCGTCGTTAATCTAGCATTAGTCTATTGTAAGGTTGTGTTTCGCCCTTTAATTACATAGCAAATATTCCTGCGCCTTGTAATCTATTCAAGCTTGTGTTTGTGTCATTGTTTCCAGTGATATGAATTGTATGGGTAATTCCAATTCACTTCTTTTCCCCTGGCAAAGTGCGTAACGTGTTTGAAGTTGAATGTGTTGTGTGTAATTATCGGATCTGGCCATGTTCTCTCCTTCTGTCTGTATCTTCCTCCATTGCTAAGGGGGGGATCAGTCTGTTGCAAATGTTACGTTTTAGATTTCCCCTGGCATTTTATTGACTGGGTGTTTTTTTTTAGGGGGATGTGGGGGTGGGGGGTGAACAGCCAGTGGATATAATTCTCTACCCTCGTTCAACATCTCTAGATTGCTTTTAATGAGAATTGTGTTGTAATTTTATTCTGCTTTCATGTTGATGAGATAAGAGGATTTGGTGAGGTAGATTTTGGTTATGAAAGTATTAAGGATTAATTTATGTATTTGTAGATTTATACTTTGTGTTTTTTAATTGATGGATTTAAGGGGGAAAAAAATAGGATTACAAATTATTCTGCAATAAAAAATACAAAACTATGAAAAACCTATGAAAATATTGAAAACCAATGGGACCTGAGGAAAATGTAGCTTGTTGCCAAATATAAAGTGTAAAGTCAAATATACATACTTTCAGGTGAAGTATGCTAGCAAGTTATAAAGATATATGAGATTTATATTAACGACTTTGTTTATGCTTGTCAGACATTAACAAAAATAATGTCAATGATACAGTATTTAGTGTCAATATATAATAATGTTGTTTTAATGTCTTTGGTTTCTGCCACACTCTTCTTGACCCTGGTTACTTCAACTTGTAGCAGATCTGTTTGGACGTGATGTACAGTTACGATCGGACTGGACACTACTAGCCATGGTCAGTCATACAGGTGTGTGGATGACGCAGTCAGCTGACCTGTGTTTGTCACACATGGACAAAAGCCTTTGTTTAACGAGATGACCAGAGCCATCCGATTTCCCCTTGATCAGATTTGTACCTCGGGGCAGGACCTGATTGGCATACCTGTACACCCCTTGCCAAAACAATGGACTGGCCGGTTTACCTTGTTCCTCCAGTGACCATCCCTTTGACTGGCCTGGTTACAGGGGTGTTGATGATAGGATCAGTGCCCCTGGTGATGTGTAGGGGAATGCCCTGTATCTTTGTTAGCATGGCTACCCGTCTGTAATTATTTCTGCGGACTTTGTCTCTCTCGCCTTTTCAACATGAGATTTTAATCTTCCATCTTAATCTGCTACTGCCTGGGCCATTGTGATTATGCTGACACTAATTTGGAAACGATGTAAAGTCTACTCATTGTTCCCTGGACCCAGGCTTCCACTTGAGAGAATCCTTGTTAAAGATTATTTTCTCATTTCCTTTGAAAGGATCATGCTCCCAGACTAGTTATTTTCACCAGAAAACGAACTTCAAATTTTCGGGATAAATATATGTTTTTGGATAGGGCTGCTGGTCCATCAGCTATTTATAATTCTAAGAAATCGTATTGAAAAGAAGGTCGCTACATGACCAGACATAAATCAAAAACTGGCTATTAATCAGTGTCATAGGTCACAGCGACTATCATGAGAAAATATGACTTAGTCATAAAGACACATTTATCTCCACCAGTAACCTTTTGCTTCAGAGATATACTACTGTCGTTGGTCACTAGTGAAGGTACTTTTATGTATGGAACCTGTTAATGAACAAAGAATCGCAATTAGTATTATATACACTTAATTTTCTAGTTCTTTAATGCATTCATTATTTATTTCATATTGTGCATAACCTCCTAAATAAATATATAAACTGATAAATTAGAAATGTATTAAATAAATAAATAAACAAAAATGAATGAATGAATGAATACATCAATTAAACTTTCACTTATATCACAGCTTGTCAGTTTAGTACAGGAGGAAATTCTTACAAAATGTGTAAAGTGCTGAATGTTGCAGTAAACCTGCAAGCATCGGCTGGCACTGACAGACCAAGGATGATAACTGTATTGCCACCATACAGACAGTGCATCCTATCATGATCACGTCAGAAAGGTAACATTGATGCCGGCTCCTAGGAAAGATTTGAACCTGGGGCCTTTGGTTCAGATGTCTACCATTATGCTACAATCTGCCCCATAATATGTTATTACTGGCATATATAAATCACGTATATACATGAGATTTGGTTAGCGTACGACCACAATATTTGTTTGACACAGTAGTCCTTTTTAGAGATCAACTTTCTATAGATTGGTAGTTGGATTAACTAGGATTCTGCCATTTTCTCCAATGTCTCTTAATGAATTTGAGCTCATTTCCTAATGAGTACATACAATTCAATACATTATGTAAGTTAATGGCAGAAATCTACCTTTATGTCTAAAGCAAATGTGTAATAATAATAGAAAATATTAAGACCCTCCTAATGCATGGCTAATCGCAGAGATCGTCCAATGATTGTTTAGACGTGGTACGTGCTGAGAATGATGTACAATGCTTACTATCTTCTTTTGATGTGCCGACCTATGTGTGGTGCTGATTGGGAGGTTGAAAGAAGAAGTAAATCAAAGACGTTGGTCACCCGTTACGTAAGGACGTAACAGTGCAGTTTATTCATAATGGTCAGTTTCATGGTGGACACGTACAATTAAAGTAGCCCTGGTTACACGTTACATCACCACCACCCCTCGTGCAGGTCCAACCCTCATAGCCAGCACCCCCTGTTGGGGTAGTGTACCTTTAAAATGCCATAAATTCTCATCATGGGGAAAGTTGTAATTACATTGATGTTATTGGGCCAGGATCAAGTGAAACCTTTATACGTTTTATCACCTCTGTACAGGGCAAAACACCCCCCTGTGGTTGCACAGTGATAAAATCTGCATTTGCTTTCTAAATAAATCATGACTCACTTTTATAAATTGAAGTTCCTCTTATAAGGTTCAAAGTTCACACTATTTCAAGATTTCGAATTGTCTGCTTGAAATAAACTAGACGTGTACGTGTGTTTGTACGTATGTTTATATATCCATTCATATAGGTAATGGTATAATGATACTTCACTTCTGTAAATTATTCATTTGACATACTCGTAAGTTAAAACGTGTTCAGATAAGATGCATAAAAGTTTAATTTCTACTTTTTCACGTAAATTATTAAAGGTTTATTTGGTGTTAATTGGCTCTCCTGGTTGTTATCCTTGTTGATATTAATTATTTAGTCCTGAAAGGTGTTTGAGTGTAGGTTATAAGATTATAGCATTCATGATTATGGATGACCATTCAAATACTATAATGGAGCAAGTTTTGTGTAAGTTAGAACAAGCCTGCACAATACCTTGCCGCCATTTTAGTTTTAATGATACATGATGTCACCAGTTTCGCTTCATTTATGTTGTTTCTACAATGAATAGCTTAGAATTGCTTATCATGCGATACATACGTTAAACTTATACATGTGTTCAAACAAAGCAGAAATGTCTCCCAAGTTTAACGACTCAAAACATTCCAGGATTGAAACATGGTTACAAGTTGCCCAGAATACATGTGACCATTCATTAGAAAGGGTGTACTAGAATCTCTGCATTCTTTCCTTAATTATACCCGAAAAATGACAAGCCCATTGTATTAAATCCCAATGTGTGACCACTCATTTGAAAGAGCAGGAATTTCCCTACAATGTCCCCATATACTTATATGACTTGTACTTGAAAGGTGACAACGGTATGTAATTAAACCTGAGATCTTCCTCCATCCATTACTGTCTTGGGTCATGTACAGCAATCAATCAGTTTTAGTCCAGGTGAGGTGAAGAGAGCAGGTTACTCCCAGCACTGGTTGTATCTCACCTGTCGCCTAGCGCCCTGTCTCCCCCAACCCTCTCCCCCCTCACCCCCTCCATCTCCCACCTGTTGATTGTTTTATGTTCCAGGTATGGGGTAATATTTACCTGGTTGATTAGCGGCAGTTTCGACAAGCTCGTAACCCAGGGAGGTGTCAGTGGTCAAGGGTTACCACGAAGGTCAATAGCTGACTGATTGGAAAAGGAATAAATGATCGCGACTCGTCAAATAAGGCTTTGTTTGTCTCCCAGCTCTTATGTACTTGTTCTTTCTTCGGTCTTCAATACAGGTTTCCTCTTCATTAAGTCTGCGGTAATTGCAGTGCCCTGACAATGGGTAGGAACTTGGGATGTAGAGGGATTGGGGGAGGGGTTAGGTTGTGGGGTTGTTGACAAGAACAGGGGAGAGGTGTACAAGATGTAATGGGGCAAGAGAAGAATGCACCTGTTGTTTTTGATTGTTCACATTGCTCCTATATAGCCTGAATTAGGACTCACATAACAAAATCCAGCCCAGGTAGGTTGCACCGACAATGGCGGCCATCTTGAATTCACACTTTTCCTTAATTCATATTTGCTGATAATGAACAATTGAGATCAAGTTGGAATATTATCATAATGCAATTTAGTGATAATCTGGCATATCTCATGATTCTATGCTAGCCTGTATAGGCGATAGCTCTGATAACCAGTATAGTGCGGCTTGGATTGACAAACATATGAAGCATCGACATGTACATGTTTAACACTATTTTCAATAAAGCAAATATGCATTTATTAAAAGTCGTTAAAAAATATCAAGGGGTGGGTGGTAGTGCAGTGGTAGAATGTTTGACTTTGGAGCCAAATGTTCCCGGTTCAAATTCCGCTCCAGGAGCCCGGCATCAATGTTCGCGAAAGTTACCTTTCTGACGCGATATTGATAGGATGCGCTTTCTGTAGAGTGGCAATGCAGTTATCCTCCTTGGTTTTGTCAGTACCAGTCAGTACTCGCAGGTTTACTGCAACATTCAGCGCTGCGGATGTTGCGGGTTTCCTCCTGCCCTAAACTGACAAGATGTGATATAAGTGAAAGAATCTTGAAAGCGGCTCTAAACCCCAATTAAAAATCCAATTAAAAATTAAAGAAAACGCACTACTTTCAATAAAGCTAATATGCATTTGTTAAAAATTATTTGTTAAATTTGTTAAAATTTGTTTTTAAAAAGTCGATAAAATATATCCATAGATTATTAACTCAATTCAACTGGAGACTGCATTAAATTGAACATTCACTGGCAGATTGAAACAGGGTGCCATATAATTACTCGAGATATAAATGTTTAGATAATGTGGGTCGTATCTTTCCCTTTGTCTATGTCTGTATTGTGTGGTGCTGTAATGTGGCGGGTTTTCGTCATCTCGTATTTATCACAGGTAATTCTGATCCATATATCTCCTTCAGCTGATAAGACGGCCCAGGTGCTATACAGTGCTGCTTCATATTGACTTTGATCTTGCTATACTTTAAGTTAATGACCCCGACTTAATCTTTTAGTTGTCAAACTATATTTGTCGCAAACAAGTTGAGACTTACTGGGATCTATTTAATTAAAACGTTTCACTTAAAGAGGTATATTTTAGTGGCAAATGAAAAGAATTTGATTTGATTTGTACCGTTTTGTTTCTTTGAGGGAGTTTAGTCCACTTCAGTTCAATCGCATTAACCCTCTCCGTGCTGAAGGAAACCTAAAGAGCTGTAGCTGTGCCTAATCCAGCAGGGAGAGGGTTACACAAAAACAAAACGAAAACACCTAGTAAATTAGGATATATCTGTTGCATAAACTATTATTACATGACGTGAAGATCTTCATGATGCAAAATAACCTGTTTGAGTTGAAAGGACTTTGGTGAAACAATTGAAACGTGTAGTAACAAGAATTACTTTTTAAATATTAATTTATACTATTCATGGAAACTAATATTCATATGCTGTACCTCACTGTACATTTACCATAGCCTTGGGTGGACTCTTATGCCCGAGTACATGTAATTCTACAAAGTAACTTTACAGTTAGCCTGCCTCAGATGACCATTATATAATTTAGAGTAACTAGGAATTGTAAAAGAGGTTAAAGGCATACAATTACGGTTTGTTGACATATCTCATGATCAATCACTTTTTTACCTGAGAGTATGTACATTTTAATTATCAAGTATATTGGGCAACGTAAAAATATGTTTGACTATGAAATATGTCAATAAAATGTGATTGTATGCTTTTAAAAAGAGGTAAATAACAAAAATTAATAACATTGAATTGAAATTAAAATTAGTAAGAATTTGCCACCTTGTGATGAATAATTGTACAAACATTAATAAGCAGAATCTGAACATGGGAAGGTGTTCTAAGTTGACCCATACACTATCAAGTTATCTTCATGTATTAAAACAGGGGGGTTGAAATGTACATGACAAGGGATTCTTTGTGTCCCCATATTGATTTATGAGTTGTGTAATTCGCCCCTTCTTATCTGATCTAATTTCTTAAATCATGAGGCAATTCGGGTGCAATTCCTCATCTAAATGTAGGTCAACAACAACTTAGGAAAGCCCAGCGGCAGTAGCTATCGCGATGAGCAAACAATCTTGTAATTGTTTTAATCTTGCAACGTGACACACCTGTAATTAATGTTCTATTCAGGTACATGCCAGGCATTCCTCGAGCTGAACAAAGTCGTTGTACACAACACATGTGTTAATTACTCTGCCTGCAAACGCCTTTGACCAAATTATGTTTCTTGCATAATTGGAAGCATTCTTTTATTCAGCATATGATCACAAGTGCTTTCGTAAGAACCATTGAAGGCTATTTATTTATTAAACCCGCCTTGGTAACTAAACCACTAATTGGTTGTTGTGTACACCCCACGTAGCGCTATTGTCTTCGCACTAAGCCTGTTTATCATAATCCCTTGGCGCCCTCTGTTGGTCTCGTTTGATTGGTCAAAAACAAAGTAGGGAGGTCAAGGGTGGAACAGGCACTTTAATCTCGACTCCCTGTCCTTAATCTTTCGTAATGAAGCCATTTCTATCGCTGTAATGCTGATCTAATTCTACATTCAGTCTTGTCAAAATTGCGTTTCGCTGAATTTACGTGCCAGAGCCACCGGCCACCTGCAATGGTGAATGTCGGCGTGATTACATTTTGATACAATGTGTCTAAATAGTAGCAACCCCCCTCAAAAAAAAAAATTTGCATTAAAAGGGATTCATAACAAGTAGTGATAAACCATTAGACGAGCTGCTTTAAATATTGCACATTATAAATTCCTTGACAGACGGGAAATGTAGTTTGGTGTTGCTAGGGAATTCGCAGGCAATTTGAAATTATTTTAATACACAAGCATGTGTATTGTTGATACGTCTTTATGTTCATGCACAGAAGGCAATAATATTGTCGGAGGAGGGGACATTTTGGGCATTTATGCTTGGATAACAAAAAGGAAGCATTGTGGTCGAGATAGAACGCGTGTTATCTGGACTGCAAGGAGAACATAGAAATATTGCCATTGGTGGATGCGGATCGGTGTGTATGTGTGAGGTGTCGTGATACAAGGGTCAGAGGGCAACCTTCATGAGTTCTTTCTACCAGATTAATCTAGACAAGCTTGCATTGGCCACCCATTGCATAATTGATCATGTCTGCCAAATTTCTATGCTTCTGTTCAACTGAGCTCCAATCAATTGCTGCAGCCATGTAGCTCTTAAAAGATAATGAGCCTTTGCAAAACAGCGACCTGGCTACAAAGTGAGGGTGGAGTTTTAGGAGGAACTGCCGTGAAAGGGTTGGAACTGTTCACAACCTCTCGCCCGCTGATTCCCTCGGCTTTAATTTTTTCTCTCTCTCTCTTTTATTTTATTGTTTTGGTTTTTTTTTGCATACGTCTGCTTGCACCATATTTCATAATTTGCGACAATTTCTTTCCAGTAGCTTGGCGCAGCGCGAACCGAGATGCACAACATTATTATGATAACCTGTGCTTCCTCTACAAGCTCGGTAATCGGGAGGTCTGGCTATTCAAACGTAGGGCAGCGATGACTTGCGTCACAGGTTGACATGGCACCAGTTAATTAGCTCATCTCGTTAGTGGAGGCATGCTATTGTCAGCTCAATCAGCTGCCTTGCAAGGAGGAAGCCCACCACTTCCTATATATCAGATAGTAACCCGCCATTGTAGGTCAATTCACCTCGCAGAATAAAAACACTGCTATCTTTTGCTATCTTTCGCATCTTCCCACCCACCCTCTCTGAATAGAACACCCCACATTTGATTTACACGAGTTTCATACTTTCTAATAGCCTTACCTCCCTCTGGCTCGCTATCAAGCCCGTCGGTGCCAATCTACTTCACATGATATGCACATGTAATAAATGCTATATCATACAGGGTTTATAACTGATTTAGGTTGACTTTTTGACTTGATGTGCACATGAAATATGAGGCTGTATCACCTGCAGATGAGGGCAAGATGATGGTGTTACAACTACTTACATACTTTAGTGTAGGTCGCAATGCGACTGTGCGTGGATTACAGGAAAAGGCTTCGACAAGATGCATTTTCATTTATGCGTGAAATAGCTCTTCCTTATGTATTTTATGGGTTTTTGCATATCAAAGGAAAGGCTTAAGTAATCTTGAATTTATGAGTAATTGAATATTATTGTGCTGATGTTTATATGGATATCACTTTTGATTTATGAATTATATAATCAGGAAGAATATGAATAATTATGACCGTCCTAAAATACTTTTGCACTTTTACCCAAGTTTCATCCCAGACTTCTGATACGCTTTTTCTGAGATGTTTTGTATTGCAGCAATTAAGGAAACTGCTCCACCACCCACTGAATAAAGTCTGATGCTCTACAGCTTCTCAAGGTGTCACATGTATATATGAATCATGGAAATCAAAATGGCTGCCAATCGCGTCTACTCATTAGATTTGCTGTGCGGGTTGACCCACAAAGATAGATATCATATAGCCTATAAAAGGTTAATCAAATAACAGCATCCGCAGTGGGCTATTGTTAGGGCACACCTGAATACTGTTTGGCAAACAACTTACTATGTAGCTATGTCCTAGCAGGTGTACAACTAATTACCTACTTTTTACATTCAAGTTAGATGTGTCTGGCCAGAGGGATATAGACGATGAGAGATTTTTGACCCAATATATATGTTGTGGCAATCTTTGAAGGAGATTTTGCTGACTACAATTACTAGTTTATCATATCTTTCTATTAATTGCAAATTTATAATAATTATTATTATTACTATTGTGTATTACCAGAAATAAGTATTACTAGTTTGATAATTCTCTCTCTCATATGCATATTATTTTTCATATTGATTTGAAACTCAATCTGTACTGTTAATGATTTGCCAAATGATGCCCGATATCAGGTATATTTTGTTTAATTACGGTCGGCATAGTTCTATTGTTAGTACATTCCACGCACATCAATTACGTCCTGTAGGCTGGGGGTTAATGTTGAGAGCCTTTGAAGAAAGCGTTAATCAAAGAGTTTTGTAATATTATAATGGCTACTTTTGTGTTCATCATTACGACCACAGACACTCTGTATGTAGTTGCTTGGTGAATAGTTTATGTACATGAATTATTTTTGACTTTTTGTAGCACATACTTATGGTCCATTTCTACATTTGGCCAATCAGTTCAATCAGGTGATTGTAAACTGATATTGATCGAGTCTCATGACCCTAATTTCAATTTGAAGAAATATGTTAGCTGTAAACTATAACTGTAATCCTTTTTATAGTGCTAGCAGTAAAGTGCGCGAAGCAGCATCCATTGATTTAAGGGCAGTTGTGTCTGTTGGATATATAAGCTATAACATTATTTGCTTTTGTCATGCAGAAAACAATTAGTCCTAAGCTGTATTTGATAATGGTAAACAGTTTAATTTTATGTTCTCATTTTGAGACTTTCTATAATTTGACTCCAGATGTTCTGGAATCTATACAGCCCAACAGTTGCTAGGGCTAGGGCTAGTTCGTGTATTCTCGCCGATTCCCCTAATGTCACATGATCACCACGTGCACCAGTAGAGTAATGTAATGCACAAGTTGTACGTGCTCATCAACAGGGCTCAAATTGCGTGTATAAGGCAATCGTGGGGAACAAGATGTAGAGCTGACATTTGGAACTTAGTATCATTGAAGACTGTATGAAAATCCAAGCACAGCACTAAAAGACGTTGATCGAGCAATCAACTTATTGAAAGGGTGCTGGAGATGCTCCACACAGTACCAACACAGGTGCATTGTGGCCATACCTTGGAATGTGTCACTGATACCAAAATACTGGTGTGGTGGCTAGGGAGTACCAAAACACTGGCAGAGTCGCTAAGTAACATGCTGTAGGTCGTGTCTGACTTTTATGATAGGTATCAGAGCGCACCAATTTCAGGTGCTGTTGCATGATGACATCCATTGCAGGATATGTGAGAAATGACTTGCAGGACATTCGCATGTGTATGGTTGACGTGTGTCCACACCGCTAGCAGCTTGGTGATGACTTCTTCAGGCAGCGTGGTCCCCGAGACATGATAATAATAATAGTAATAATAGTAGTAGTAATAATAATGATAGTAATAATAATAATAAGTATATTTATATCCTGCCAAATTCCATACGCAATATGCTCTCCAATCATATCAAATAATCTATGAATAGAGACAACCAGATGTGTGTTCTGATTACAACCAATACAATATGCTCTCCAGTCATATCAAATAACTCACAA
>JAUTBT010000919.1:0-10960 GCA_032361225.1 Lepetodrilus schrolli | reverse complement strand
GGAAACCCGCAACATCTGTAGCGCTGAATGTTGCAGTAAACCTGTGAGCACCGGCTGGTACTGACAAGACCAAGGATTGTAACTGCATTGGCAATTATTACACATTTATTACACATTTGATATATACAGAAGATATATACAGACATTGCATCCTATCCATATCGCTTCAGAAAGGTAACTTTCGCAAACATTGATGCCAGGCTCCCGGGGCGGGATTTGAACCCGGAACTGCTGTTTAGTAATGAAAGGTATACTCATTTCAAATTATAATATTAGCCTCTAATGTCTCAGCAGTGGGTTATTGAATTACAATGATGAATTCAAATGTGTTGGTTTATTGGAACAAGTTGCTGTCCAGGCCTGGATTTCTTGAAAATGCTCAGAACTCAGCTGTTAAAAACTTGGTGATTAATCGAATTAATTTCATGAGATGCAGTTTTTAGTTAACAATTGGAAATTAGTATTTTTTGTTGTGGAGATATGCAAATTGCTGAGTTGAGTAAAAATTCAGACAATTCATTTTTGTTTTGCATAATCGGGCACATATGACACTGTTCATAATCTTACCAATTTGGGGCAATAAAATAATGTTTCAGAATCAATATCTAGAATGTTGATGGCATAATTGACGAAATGTACATAATAATACATGGAATAAAAATAGAAAAAATGCCAAAAAATAATAACAGTGACTAAATATAAGTTACTCAGTATATATACATATATCAATAAAACTGCGACTTACATGTCTTCAAGTTCCATGGTAACATCACTTTGGTACAGAACCATTCTGAGAAATGTTCCAGGCAGATGGCGACACTTCCTATAACACTATCATGATCTATTGTCACCTGTAACATGTGCAGACAACCTATTAGTCAATGTGCTTCTAAAACACCTCTCCCCTACTCAACACACCTGTTGGTTGAAGTCTTCTCAAACAACTTGTTCAAGCATCAAGAAACCTAGCTAAGAAATGTCCTTTTTCGATCACAAAATAACAATAAGGAACATATGTGGAATACGCTCCAGAAATAAGAAAGGAATTGAAATGATGATAGTAGTATGATGTTAGTCGTATGATGTTCTTGTTTTTAACAGAAGGATCAACAGTAAATATCTCAGCTTTGTAAACACAAACATAGAACTGAGGCACAGGCCGCAGGCTTTTCGTGCACAAATTTACCACTGTCACTGCAAAAAGTTCAACTTAGTGCTAGAGTCAAATGTCAAAGATAGCTTCGAAATATGACATTCCACTTAATGGAATATGCAATCATGACTTTAGAAATTGTGCAGACACATCCATTAGTACCGGTATTTTGAAGGGCATTTATTTGATCTTCAAGGTAAAGGAGTTGACAATAGTTTTTGTCACTGGCACGTGGCCAGTCTGGTCAACTCAACAACTGTATAGAAAAACACTGGTGACAAAAGAGGTCTTTGTTTCACACCTATAATCAATTTTCTTTCCTTTGCATTGGGTAAAAATGTATCCAATTTGCTATGAATGTCACCAATTCATCTGGTTGGTATGATCATAAATATCCTCCTTGAGTCATTCTCAACATACGTCCTCAAAACATATTCACTGTAATGAATAAAAAGTTCAACACATCCAAAAGAATAAAATATATCACCTTGTATGAATCCAATCATTCTTTCCAGATGAGAAATCATGCACATTCAGACTTATCAATTATTTGACACAGTTAAGACTAATATAAGGTGATAAGCAAGAGATTTCTCCAAACTCATCTATCAACAGTAGGTGAAATCATTTATCCTCAACTGGCATGTATATGACCCCTATACCACCCGTGTACAACCTGTGGATGAAGGTGCAGTGATATGTCTGAATAAACAGATGGTCATACAGGCCAGACACGCTTCTTTGAAGTGTGTCTACTTGGACTTTCTTACTACTCCATTAAAGGTGCAGCGTGCCATTGTTTGTACACAAAATAGAAAGTAGCAATAACACACTTGTCCATCTTGACACAATAAACCCGAGTAAATGAAGTCAACTTCTGTGGACTGGAGTCAACATGACAACAGCATGCTATGACGTTGCTACGGCTTAATTGCAGGCTGGCTGGACCGCAGTACAACTGGACCAGCTTGTTTGTCTCCACAGATGCATCAACTGCGCAGAGTGGAATCTGCAGCCCCATGTGTCTGTCCCCGTGTTACTGTGCAGGGCCTGTAACCATGGGCGCTGATCTCGGCGTACAACTGGCAAATCCACTTGCGCTGGTTCAAGGATAAAACAGGGGCTCAGGGTAACGGTGGTGTGAAAAGTCATTTGGATAGACTGAGCAACATCCTCAGATATGCACATCAGATGTCGCAAAGTTGGTGAATTGGTGAAAGAATTAGGGGATCTAGAGACGGAAACATCCTGGAGAAATTGGAAGCAGTGCTATACTATAAAGTCTTAATGATTGCCACTTGCAGACATAAAGTGGAAAGAATGGAAAGAGTGAAAAAAACAATAAATGAACCAAGTCAATTCTATGCTTTAATCGATCCACGTATAAACTTACATACATGTAAGCCTACGTATAACAAATAGTCAAGTGAGCCATTACTTCAGGAAATTACCTTTCCATTAACTTGTGACATACATGCATACATCCCAGTTTGTTTTATTTATTTACATATATTTGGGAGGTTTAACACCGCTTTCAAGATTCTTTCACTCATAACATGGCTTGTCAGTTTAGGTTAGGAGGAAACCCAGAACACCCACAGCGCTGAATGTTGCAGTTGGTTGGTTGTTGGTTGATTTGGGGTTTAAAGCCACTTTCAAGATTTTCTCACTCACATCATGGCTTGCATGCATATGTACTGCTTGTACTAATCTGGATTTCCACCAGTTTTTATAGTGCTAGCCGCAGATAGAACATCGATACCCTACTCAGACACAGTATACTGATTCTGAGCCGACCAGTCCTTGCTTTACACCTTTTAATGCCGAGCGCCAAGCAGGGGAACAACAAGTACCATCTTTTAACGTCTTATGGTATGACTTGAACAGGGATCGAACCCGCGACCTTCCTCACTCAGGGCCGACTCTCTAACCAGAATGTTGCAGTAAACCTGCAAGCACTGGCTGGTACTAACGGACCAAGGATGGCAACTGCATTGCAATGGTACAGACAGCACATCCTATCATGTGCCAAATTTTACCTGGAATTCTATTGAGATGGATTATGTGTAAATATTACAAAGCCATCACTATTGGTTTAGAAAATAGTTCCACATATAGAACAGCAACAATCTGCCTGGAAATTGGCAATAGAATATATATTTATCTCCCAAGCACCAGAGATGATCCTCATAACATACACGAGATTATGGTTTTTTGTTGGGCAGACAGACCTTGGATGAGAGCATGGCAATGTGTTGACACTGACAAGGTCAAATCACACTTGACACACAAATACCACTCGACTGCCAGCGGAGTCAACACGAGAAGAGAATACAGCGAGGTGCAGAACACCGTCTATAACAAAACCCTGGCTGAACTGTGCTGATTTTAATAGACATTACTAGGTAGGGCTGGTTATCGATACAGATATGAAAAATCGATAATCTTCAGCTCAATATCAATCAATCAGCGATAATATCGCCCAAATCAGTTCTGAAGGAATACTTGCCTTTGGAATATTTGCCTTTAGATGACAAGTTATTGGAAAAATCCATATTTTGAATATGTATGAGTTGGAAATATAGGAAAATACTAGGCTGTACTACCTAACAAGCTGACAATGTCTTTATACTGCTCACAGATGATCTGCTGCTTGCTTTTTATCTTCAGGAATTCTGTTACAAGTAAATAAAAAAAAATAATTTGTTTTTCATAAATCTGCTCCCAGTTTTTATATCGATAATCATTTAAGGATTGACTGCAATATGCCACTTCGTGGATTCTTACAGTTTGCACATTTATTTTTCTGTTCATACCTTGATGAATGTAAAACATATTGCAGTCAATCCTTATAAATAAATTAGTGAACAAATTGGTGGAGATTTAATGGATTTAGTCTAAACAAGGTGCATCAATTGTAATTAATATTTTTAGAGCTGAGAATTAAGATTTGCATCAAATGGTTGGTGATGGGACGTGATCAGTCACCTTTCAAACAAGTGGGAGTGGGTAAATATTTTTTTTAAATTTTAAGCATGAATACACTACTTTTGGTAGTAATTTGGTGAGTAATTGAGATATCCGGGATACAGTACCATATAAAAGTACTCAAACCTCAATGAATGTAAAATAAATCAGTCATTAGTAATAGAATACTGAACACTTTGGTGAAAAAGATCATAATTCTATTGATGAGTTCGGAAACAGTTACGTCATTTGGCAATGACGTCATTCAGGTCATAGTGGAAGCTTCGTTGTTGTTTGCATCACAGTAGAACTTTACAGTCATACACAGTTACCTTCCTTTTTTAGTACAAGTTTGTCAACATTTCAAAAGTGGATCTTCTGTGGGAGTGGCCTAAGAAAGTTTCATTCATCGAAGTATGAATGCAATGTTTTGGGGTCACATGAACCAATCAGATTGCTGGATTCACTGTATATTTATTTATTACTATATATTTGCATCAATAATAATCGCAATTCTCGATAAATTTAGTCAGCCCTATTACTGGAAAATTTCTTTTTCTATCTTTTTCATTTCTATAAATTATGCAACTCATATTTGGACGTTGCCGACTTGCTCACAATGACATTGCAGCTTTGACATAACTATAGCCAAGTGCAAAACCATATTTTACTTCAGTACTCATCACAGACAAGCAGATATTAATTCTAACACAGGCTTGTAAAATTTCGATCACAAGATTGGAAATCCTCAGTTTTCAGCAATGAGATGACACGTAGAATAAATGCACTATGGACTGGCTGAGATTCGGCTAACAATGTGGTCATCTCTCGGCTTTGTTCATACCGCCGGCAAAGTGAGATGCGGAAATTGTGTCTATATGCTCAGACAGCAAGGAAGTGAAGATCTGTCCACATACTTTCTTGATTCAAGAATGCATGGGTTTTATACATGGGCGGTCTCAGATTCATGGAATGCAAGCAAAGGCTACCATTTCAAAGTGAACTGGGCAAATTTGTAATGTTTTCCTTCAAATATAGTGGAGACAATAGATGACTGACAAGTGATAACCCATCCTCAAAAAGCCAGGCCTAGTGCTTTCCTAACCATACACTATTGGGCCTGAGCAACTATTGGGCCCTTTGACATAGTTTGGGCCTACGCAGGTCAAAATGAATAAAAATTTAGCCAATCAAAACGATTCTCGAAAGTGCTTTTGTTTGTTGATACAATGTACAATGACATATGTGAAAAGAAGAGTAGCATATGAAGAGCAGTCACCGAGTCTGGGTGTAGAGGATGGTGATCAAGAAGTGGTATAAAAATAACCATTAGTGCTTGATTACCATTCCTTTCATTTAAAAAAATAAATGAAAATATGTTTAAACCAACCAATCATACTCTTTTCTCAAAAGTGCCCAAATACACTGTTCATGCTCAAACATGTTCTATAAACTATAAAACAATCCATATATGATCAGTGAAAAATGTGTATGTTATATCAGATGATGCTTCCAATTTTAATGCAGGGGCCGGGGGTAGAGGAATGGTAGAACGTTTGGACTTTGGAGCCAAAGACCCCGGAGTCAAATCCTGTCCCAGGAGCCGGCATCAATGTTCGTGAAGTTACCTTTCTGATGTGATATTGATAGGATGCGATGTCTGTACCATGGCAATGCCGTTATTATCCTTGTTCTGTTAGTACCAGCCGGTGCTTGCATGTTTACTGCAACATTCAGTGCTATGATTTTGCAGGTTTCCCCCTGCCCTAAACTGACAAGCCGTGATATGTGAAAGAATCTTGAAAATGGCTCTAAACTCTAATTCAAAGATTAATAAATAAATAAATAAATGATAATTTAATGCAAATGACAAATATCAAAATTTACGATTTATTATTAATATTACTCATTGATCAAAGATACGTACATACCTGTGCATATATTGTCGTTGGATTGGTTCCATTTGGTGCAACCATTTGGATGTTGGGATATTCTGGAAACTTATCATCGTAGTTTCTTAAATTCACCAAATAGGTCACCGTCGGGTCAAAGTTGATAAATAAACTTTTAATTCAGAGATTTGCATACACTGAAGAAAGGTTCATAGATTACGCCATACATTCTTGAGCAAGAGGTATTTGTCAATAATGAAATCTCATAGATCTTGTCACTTTGATAATCACTTCCGCTGGATTTTCACTTATTCTATATGTCAACTTGATATGTTAACTTTGAATTAGTAGAAGTGTCACAGCACATCACCATTTTACCGTGGAATAGCTCACCCATTCAAGTTGAGAATCTGTATTTTCCAAGTGAGAACTAATGCAACATTAACTAGTCCTTTTGAAAAATGTTGTCTCATTTCCTGATTGTCAGTGTTGACGAGTGTCACACTGGAAGATCCATGAAACACAGTCCCCATGTTTACGACTGTGCACCGACTGTGCACCAAGTGATTGTCATCTGTTCAGCCTAACAACCTGTGCCTTGTACAAGTCTTCGAAACTCTAAAACACTCCGCACATTCACAACATAACAACTAACGTCTCGGCTCCAGCAGCTGCCAAAATGCCTTAACCTTCTTCTTGCTACGGGTCGCTTCAGATGCCCAAAGTATCGGTGATTGTCTTAGGGTGAAGGATAGAGCAAACAGGTAGAGTCTGCCATATCGCTGTGATCTGTCTTAAAGGCTGAAGCTTCTAAATAAGATTGAAAATGCTGAATAAGCCGTTTAATCACTGCAATGTTCACATTCATAAAATGTCACATTTATCCAAGAACAGTCTGTGACATTCATTGAAATATTATATACCACCGATCTTCTTAATTTTTAAAGCCATACTCCATGTATGCATCTACAATTGGTGTTTCTGACAGTATATTAAAGAACTCGCATGGCATGGTATGTAACCCACAAGACCACTCAGCAGTCAATATCCATGAATTGCCATGCCAGTCTTATCAGTTTATATCTCGTCTCCCTACTTGAAATCTATGTGCCTGTATCACCTCATGGTGATAATAGTATAATGTACATTCTGAGGGAATTTTAACTCAGATATCCCATCCCATGGCGACTACCTCAGTAAATTCTGCGAGATTTGTACCGCTTGAAAGAATAAGCATACTGAGGAAACTTTATCATGTGGTGGAAGAGAAAAAACAACATATCAGGACATCTGCAAAGTGTCGACTTGTTTCTTATTGATATTGCCAACATTTTAACAACACACTCTTTACAACTGAACAGCCATGCCAACAGTGATGTGTGTGCCTGCACATGGTTTATATTTATACAGACGTCACAGTTGGAGGAATCAATTTAATATTTACTGCAGAAAAATATATGCATCATGTTTGAAAGAAAATGCATTTAATAATGGAAAATACACACACAAAAATAGATCCATAAATAGTGCAATCATAACTGTGTTGCAATCGCCAAATGAAATTTTTTACTTGATCATATAAATCTTATTACATTTCCCTGTCTGACATTCACTCAACCATGTTGATACTAACCACTGGCCTCCTCACAAAATCTATTTCTAGAAATCCAAGCAAAAATTACATACATTTAAAACCTAATAAATACTGGTAATTCAATATCTCTCAAGACGTATAAAAAGAAGACGAAATGAATGTCATTATCAACCAGATCATGTTTTATTGGTAATATTCGGCTAATACACATCCCATCTGCCAATAACCAAGCCATTTCTTCCTGTCCTATTTGTATGCAATCTCTATATTATTGGCCGCTGTTACTGGCTTTCCAAACTAACGTGAAGTGGGTGCTATAACTCCTGGTTATTGAACTGGCCAGGGAAGAAATGAGCTTATTTCACTTCATCCCTCTACTCAGCTGACCATGGCTCTCTCTCTAATGATCCTGTTTGCTTTCTGGTCGCTCCATTGGCTTGTCTGCCTCTAGGTAGTCTTGGGGCAGCAGTGGAGGGGATTACAGGCGCACAAATAGATAACACAGCCAATTCTCCTTGACAAAGTTATAGCACCGACTCTGAGGTGGCAGGATATTACATGAAATAAAGCACAGCTGGTGTCACGTGTCGTGGGCAATCTGTGTTAGATAAGATAACCTACACATACATCGCCTTTGATTTTACTTTAGATCATCTGCCTGCACAGATTATTACACATAGGAAACACATTTAGATCTAGTAATATAGATATACGTCTTTTTGCCGTCGTACAGCGAGCTGAATATTAGCTACTAAATTTTTTTTGGATATAGGCATATTGAAGAAAGCTATGCCAATGGAAAACTAGATCAGATTTATAACTTTTAAAAAAAATGTGTTACGCTGTTATGGTCAATCTACGAACAGCTGTACATCTAGATGTAGCGAAGTTCTGTGCCAGACATGTACAACTTTTTAATAATTGTGCAATGACATTTCAGTAAATTCATAGAAGATACCACACATTTAATGTATTTAGTTTAATAGCTAAAATAAAAATCTGTATTTAGTACCATACACATCACGACGTATTCTAGCAACTGTAGCAAGTTGAGAGCTCATTAATTTAGACTATTGCACGAAAACAAACCAAAATCAAATATTATTACATGTTTATATATAAGATATATACCGCTCTATTAGATCCAATTCATAAACAATACTTTATCAATCATAATACTGCCATCAGATCCATTGACCTTTATTTCGTGTGTGGTGACTGTGTCGTTTCATCGTAAATTTGGTTAATTTTACTGCTTGTTTAATGTGCCTATAACACCCATTAACATATTACACACAGACCCACAATTGGATACGAGTTCAGGAAACAGTCAAGGAAACCAACGATTTCATCACAAATTATCTCCGTTATGTCATAAACAATGGTATTTTAAAAATATATAGAAACTTACATTATTTATAATACAACTTCCAATATTATTATGAAGACATTTATTAACTGATTTAATCCTATTTGTCTAAACGTTGTCTATTTTCGTTTTTACGTAAGCTTGTGGACTAATCTGAATGTACGTAATCTAGTATATCTATCCATTGATCCGAGTTGAAACATAATCTTCAATGTCTCCTTTCTATATATTTTTAATTAATTAATCAAAATGATGGCCCAATCAGTCTTGCCATGCTACAAGAAGATTCAGTTCGTGTGTGTTTATCATTGTTACGGAATGTGCTGAGTTGGGTATGTACGGAGTATGTGCGTCGTGGGACCGCCTTCGGTCAAGGTCTCACTGAATCAGGGGTAGATAATTTTACTTCGATTCCTCATAGCTTGGGTTAACCCTGTGATATTGATGATTTCTTTGACCCATTTTTCCTCTGGTGTCAATGAATGGATAAGTGTAGGTATGGAAAAACACTGCTCGATGCCATTTTTTCCTACTTCAGTAACCGCAGGAAAAGGGAAGAACATAACTCTACTGCATGTCTTTAGATAAAGTTTACAACTTCAATGCTAGATATTTTAACACTTGACATATAAATGGTGCATAGTGTAATGTTGCCATGTTTAGGTGGTTTGTTGAAGGGTTGTGTGCCATGCTTTGGAAGTGAGATAAAATGCGATGTTTTGCAGAGCAATAAATCCGAGAGATATCATAATGTACAATTAGATGTGCAAGTACAGACAAATCATGTATAGACATATAAAGGTACACTATGTAGAACGTAGATATGTGAACTGTATGCAATGTGTATTATGTGCGAACTTTGTGATGTTGAAATTGCAGTTTGGTGTTGCGAATAAATTGATGTAAATCCTCAGGACATGGCTCTAGTTTGCGCGAGCCATTACACTTAGTCAATATAAACAGTATGTTGAGAGAAACCAGCTCATTCAACATGGCGGTTACTGATGTCAGTCGGCTACTGATCAAGTTAGGGATTCTCAACATTGCTGATGCACCTGACTCATTAATTGTATGCCCATAGGTTGGAATTTAGCTTTCTAAAGTATTAAGAAAATACAAATGAAAAGTGCAGTTACTAATGTGTAGGGATGGCTAAATATATCGATAATCACAATTATCATTGATGGAACTAAATGGTAACGATTATCGATATAGAATGTGTTATCAATACATATTTATAGATTTATGTATGACGAAATAAAGCTTTAAATGTACTTGTAACACACTTCAATAAATAAATATCTTTTCGAAATACAGATAGTTTAATACTTAAATTCTAATAAATTTCAAATCAACATCCCTTGCCAAAAGTTCCATTAGCAGTAGTTGATTTTGCTTTGAAACAATGCCGCTATAATGAAACTCTTTACTGCTTCAGTAAATTAGATTTGCAATTTTAAATCTTGCGTTTTGTGTCTCTATATATGATATATGAATGAAATGCTATAAAACTGTCCGCAAGCATTTTGTGAAAACGTCACATTCGGTAAAGATCCCAACAGAGCATTTACTCAATTTGAATGCAAAATATATGTTTTCAAAATGGCAGCAAATTTGTTGGGCAAGCAAAACATGTCAAGTACTTCTAACTACAATTGTTACCGTCATTACCCTAATAATTCGAACAGGAGAAAATAATAAAATATTTAGCCATTTGAATAATTAGAAAAATACGAAAATTGAAAATCGTATATTTAGGAACAACCAAATTAAAATACAAAATATAGTTGTTTCTGTTGTGATTAGCAGCACTCTGGTCATTATTATTTCATAGTAATACAGTGAGTTTATTTAGTACTGTTCTGAAGGATATTTACATGCTCCTATGGGTGAGATGTTCCCGCTGCGATTTCTATTTCGATACTTACTTCTAAAACACACTCGAATAGTCCCACAATTCCCCCAGATATAGCCATCTATTCAAA
>JAUTBT010000918.1:0-10961 GCA_032361225.1 Lepetodrilus schrolli | reverse complement strand
GTAGTAGTAGTAGTAGTAGTAGTAGTAGTAGTAGTAGTAGTAGTAGTAGTAGTAGTAGTAGTAGTAGTAGTAGTAGCGGGAAACATATCTTGTTACCCCACTTGGTCAAAAAACGTGATGGTATGCCTTTAACGTGACGGAGGATGAGTCTACATTAGCAACTGTCAAATGTTCTCATCTTTGCAGAGACCGTACCTTATCTTTCTTCCCAAAATTAAGAACGTCGAACGAATCTCGAGGGGCTGTCTTAAAGTTGTACGTCGCCGGACGTTTTTCTGTACTGGAAGTAGAAACAGGAACGCGAACATACAACGGCTTTGTTGATTTTTATACTATGGTAATTATAATGACAGAAATAGAATAGAAATAAATTATCTTTCTAATGCATATAAAAAGTATGGCATTTAGATGTCAAGTAACTAAAAATATATCGTTAATGAATTACTACCTACCTATGATTTCATAAAATTCAAGCCGCTATGCTTAAATCAAGTACTATACTGAAGGAAAATTGAAGAATGTTTGTTGGATTTCAGCTGAACCAAGTCCAAACAGGTGTTCATTAAAACAGACTATAATATATGTAAATAATCACTCGTGAAAACATCTCCTTTCCCACGTCACATGCTATTTCACTAGACACATGAAATATCCTCTATGTAATAATAAAGTTCTGTTCTGTTTATTGAAGATTTTATAACACTTCGCTTCAGAAATATTGAAGCGATACCCAAATCTTCTAAACTCAAAGTTGTTCTGGTTTATCCTCCCACTAATACATGGAGGTAGGGGGAGATAATATTATGTTTAAAGTTCATAAGGATTTTTGATTGCTTGAATTAGTACTTTACGTTCCTGCCCAATGTACTGTCCCCCCCCCCTCTCCCCCACCCCCCTTTCCCTCTCTCTCTCTCTCCTATACTCAGCCATTGTAGTCGATTCCGTCCCCAGGAGGGGAGACTTCTCCCGGAGCGTTCACATTAAAATATACAGAATGTTAACATTCAGCAGTATATTTATAATCTAATATATAAACAATTTGCTCCCACCTTCTGAGACAAGTCTGAGATTCAAACACCATCGTGGCATGCCGTGACGTCACCATGGACCAAGGATTCTCAAAATGTTGGCTTAATCAACTATATAAGTGTGTATCTGCTTGTGTAGGAACAACCTATCAATATCTTATGTTCTTCACAGTCTACCGAGACCTTTCACCGTCTAATATGTGCATCCAAGTGTACAGCATTTCTCGCTCGCCTTTTCACCATCCAACACATCATATCAATTATTATATATGTTTGTTTTCTCGCTTTTGTTTTATTATGTGTCTTAAATTGTGGTTTTGAGCCGCTTTCAAGATTATTTTACTAAGCTCACGGCTTGTCAGTTAAAGGCAGGAGGAAACATTCGTAGCGCTGAATGTTACAATAAACCTGCGAGCACCGCGGCTGGTACTGACAGACCAAGGATGACAACTGCATGCATTACCACGGTACTATATACAGACAGCACATCCTATCTTGATTGCGTCGAAAAGGTAACTTTCGCGAAGATTTATGTCAGGCCCCATCTCCTTCCAGGTTGTTCCTGAACATATGAATCCCGGTAATTTTCAATTTTCGTATTTTCCAAATAATTCGGATAGCTCAAAATTTAATTATATTCATCTGCTCGAATTATTAGGATAATTACGGTAATACATTACCAGCGTGCCCTGTGGCTGTGGTGGTCTATATGAAAGGAAGGATATTCATGACTATGTTGTCATGCGTAGACTGGTCCCTGTCTATATTGCCTATATCTGGTGCAACGAGCAATCATCGGAAGAGTTTAATTATTGACGAGTCAATTATGAGTGGTTCGGGCGAGGAGGGCTTGACATCCGTCTACAGTTAATATTTAAACACGCTTATTGTTTGGATTTGACCGCGGCAGTTGTCAGTCGACTGTGTATATGTAGGTTCAACGGATACACACATATTGAATACTAATGCAAGCATATCATGTGACTAACCTCGCTCTATCTGGTTCTGTGTCGCTCTGTAGGCGTAGCTCAAGCCAAGGATTAGCATTGCCACATGTAATTGAATGCCGTGGCCACTACCAAATTTAGGGTAATAGGAAGCATTACCGGGTTTTGGACGGTAATGAGCATGGTCATATTTAGGGTGATATTCACCAATGCCATGTTTAGCGTGATAGTGACCAATACCATGTTTAGGGTGACAGTGAGTATTACCAAGTTTAGGGTGATAGTGAATACCAGCTTTAGGGTGATAGTGACCAATGCCATGTTTAGGGTGATATTGACCAATACCATGTTTAGGGTGACAGTGACTATTACCATGTTTAGGTGAAACGTGCCTACTTTAGGGTCGATGACCAATACGAAGCTTAGGGTGATAGTCACCAATTCCATATTTAAGGTGAGATTCTTTTATGGTGAGAGTCACAGACAATGCTTAGGGGGGATACTTTAGTTTCTGAGTTACCATTAATGCCATGTTTAAAGGCGAGAATGACCGATGTAATGTTTAGGGTGGGAGTGACCAATACAATCTTCAGGGTGACACTGACTTATACACTGTTTAGGTTGCCGTTTTTGGTTTGACCATTGCCATGTTTAGCGTCAGAGCACGATTTGAACATGCATGATTAATTATTAATACCACGTTTACTGCGAGAGCGCCTAATACAATGTTTTGTATCAACGTTACAATACAATGTACGATAATATGTCATAGTGACCAATACCATGTTTAGGCTTAGATCAGTACATGTTTAGGGTGTTTATACATGGACTTTGTTATTGTAAGTTGTAACTCATATTTACCTGAAGACACTGAATACGGTTTTACGTAAACATACCCGACTGTTTTATCTCTCTAGTATATACATGTATATTAATTAGCACATACGTATTTTATATAAATACGAAACGTAGACGTATACACACATTAAACTTTTATAACCTACTGAAATAATAACTACATCTATCGTAAGGTATATTATATTATCATTTATTTGGTGTTATACCAATGTTAACTTTGCATTTAAAACCCGACTCGTTTTCATATTATATCATAATATATATTACCACGTTCACATAATATTCAAGAAATCTGTTCTTGATATCATTAGGAACGTCCGTGACATTTTGCTGGGTCTGTTAATATAATTAGTAATTATTTGTTATGCCAGTTGATATAAATACAAAGCACACAATAATTAATGTTGAATCACAATGAGAGGCTTACAAAATAAATTGTAATACCAGGGGGCGCGCATGACAGTCGAACACGAATAAACCGGAAGTAGTCCGACATTGCTATGCCTGCAGAGATTTTGTGGAGTACCAGTGTATGACTTATTTAGTAATTAACATGTTATTATATTATATATTTATAAACTTTACGAGAAGAGAAATAACATAATCTCGGCTTGTTCTAATCACACCAGTTCACGCACAACTATATGACACGTACAAATATTTGTCTCGTATAAATATGTCGCAATATTAATAAGTTTCGATGTCGCAAGTATGAATATGATAATATTAGATCAATTTGTTTTCGTTTCGTAAAAAGGCTCAAACGACAACTGCCTCATTATACTGGTGCATAGAAAACAAAGGAAGTTAAAATAGTTCTCCATAAAAAATACAATACTAGGAATGCACATTGAACTTTCTTGACATTTCAAATATTGACATACATAATTATTGAGCAGACGACGTTAATAGGATAGCGTTGTGTGTTTTGAAAAACAGAGACAAGCGATGTCTGTGTCCAATCTCCCTATTCCTGTACACGATTGTCAATGCAATGATGGCATCGTGATTTTATTCTTTGACAGATCACATGGAATATATCTTATCACGGTAATAATTTTTACATTCTTTTGGTATTGTTTTATTTCCCTGCTTATTTTGCGCTTAGAGCATGTTCATTGAGCATGGATTATACATCGCTATATAAATATACTATTATTATTATTATTATTATTATTATTATTCTTGTTGTTGTCGTTGTTATTATTATTATTATTATCATCATCATCATCATCATCATCAATATATACGAGTACTTTGCAAATTACGTTAAATTATGCAGTCGTAATAAGGTCAAACTGATATGGAAAACAACATGGTTGTTATTCCGAATGCGATGTTCATACATTCAAATGAGTATATTCTGACAGCACTGCAACATCACAGCGCTGCGCTGCTCTATATTATTATCACAGATGCATCAATTTGGTTAAGCTTAATAAATCCATTATTATCATTATCATTAAATAGTTTCCCCAAGGCTTGTGTGATGCGGGGGTGAATGAACATATATAAACATGACCTGAGGATGACGATGGCAATATTGCAATTACCCTGCGAAACGAATTGTAATAGACACTATTTGTAGATACAGTATACGTCTCTTTTATATACTCCCATAACTGCTCTGTACAGATGCACACACACACACACACACACACACACACACACACACTACACACACACACGCACGCACGCAAGCACACGCGCGCACACACATACACACACACTCTCTCTCACTCTCCTATCTTATATTCTCATTTCTCTATTGCCTTCCCCTCTCCCCTATCTTCTTTCTCTCCCTCTTCCCTTTCCCTGCTGTGTCTGTCCATCCATACATCCCTACATCTCACTATCGCTTTTCATTTCTCGTTCTAACCTTCACTCTTTCTCTCCATCTCCTACTCCCTCTACTCCCCCCCCCCTCTCTCTCTCTCTCTCTCTTCCCATCTCTCTAGTGTATGCCTCTGTCCATCCATACATCCAGAATTCTCTCTCTCTCCTCCCCCTCACTCTCTCTCTTCCAATAATCCAATCCAAACACCATCTAACCTCACCCACTAGTTGAACCATACCTCCCACTCTACCCACCCTGTCCCGGTCCACCTATAGCATACTCCACCACATCCACTCTACCCGTTAAAACCTGTATTTAATAGCAATTTGCTAATTCTTACCACAATTTCAACATCGAGAAAAATAATTGTTGTTGCAGGGTAATCCCCATGTCGTCAATAACACCCGACAATTGATTTAACTCTTTCTTTATTGTCTTTCCTTTTTTTTCGTTCAAAGCAGTAAAATCGAAATGAAATTGTAAACATATTAAAACCCCTTTGTGATACAACAGTACGCTTACAATTGTCACCAAGCTTTTACGGACAGAAAGGTTTTGGGCCATTTCCTATTATGTCGCCTTAATGCTGAATGCATTTATTTGAAACACATCATGGTTCCATATAATGTCATTAATTAATCCCTCTCTCTCGCGCAGGTATAATGAGTTAATTAGTACGGTATAGGGCAGTCATAGTCGAGTGACAGTACTCTGGTGTTGATGGAGGAAGGTAGACATTTGTAGACGGTCGGGAACACTATAGATCACTTCTAGCCGGAGTCAACGATGAAAGGTTGTTGATAATTAATTGAGCCGAAGGCTAATTGTCCATAACGTATCCCCGAAGTCGACGGAACTTTTACCACGCCGTGCGTTAATTGTTCGCAGCGTTTCACCATTGTCCATAGTGCGTGTAATTGGTCTTTGCAAGTAATCGTGCAGAAGATGTGTTCGTAATGGCAAATGCTCGTCTGTTGGAAAATGCGCTCGTTGTTTTCGAGCGCGTATTGTGCACCCAGTCACGAAACTCTCGTATTCATTAACAGATCATAGCTCTCTAGTAGTGATTAGCGAGAGCGATAGATACGAAAGCGCTATATGATCTTTTGCTGATACGTACTAGAGCTTCTAGTCTGTGTCAGAGGGTAAAGAATTTCAGGGGCTCCTTTCATATAAATATAATACCAATCAACCCTCTGGATTTCTTTAACCCTCTTAGACTATGGATAGTCTATAGAGCTTCCTGAAAGGGTGCCTGGTAGATATCCTGCACAAAACGACCCTAACTCCAACTTTTGCCGTTGTGTAGTCATTGGATAAGATTGGAGTTAAGGTTACCGTAGACATACGCCGTTAATTCGTATAGGAGAGCCGTGTGGCCGTGTTCCAGAAGTTGTCGTATACGTAATCTGGTAATGACTATATTAAGCTCAAGTGGAGAACATTTTGATGTTACCGGAAGTGTCAAATGTTTCTCCACACCACCTGGTATTTTACGAAAGGATCGTAACGGTATTCCGGACGTAAATAGAGGTTTACGCCATTTCCTGCTATGGCTTACGTCCTGATATACGCCGTCATTTACAGTACGATCCTTTCGCGAAAGGGCAGCAAACAGTTTATGCTAGAGAAAGTCAGCTCAACTTTACGCTGGATATCACACCTCCCATGCATGTAAAATGTTACCAGTCTGCGTTCGCAGGCTCTGCTCCAATATACCGGATAAAGGACATATTATATCTAAATGGTCACTGCTCATCTTGAACACGCCTCAAGTATCATACGACTTAATTTCACACTCTGCCATCAATACCTTGTTTACAACGACATTCGGTGGCAATGTCGTTATTAATGTACGCGGCGGCAAGGACTGCGAGGAGTTTGCGACAGGTGGCACTAATGGGAGTTGTTGTACGTGGCTCAATGAAGCAGAGGAACGGAGCTTGCAATTTTAATGAAGGCACCAATGTCTGTCCAAATCCACTTATATCATCACCACCATCAGCTCGTATCAATGCTAATTATATTATATTATAGTATGCCACATATAAACTAATATCTATAGTGGTCTCAATTTTCGTTGTGCTTCGAATATGATATAATACATCTTGGTGAAGTTTTTCTCAGTAACGCCAAGAGAAGAAGGTAACAGGTGCATGGTAATCAATTCAGACAGTAGACACCATGACGATCAGGCTTCTTCAAATACTAACTCGTACATGACAAGTCGTCGATTGTTTTAAGAAATCCATATTTCAGAAATATTATGATAATAATTCCAAGGAATACTAAATTTAAAATTCATACAATCGTGTAATTATTACTACAAACATATTATCTAGATATACCTTTCTTGACTATGTCTCTTTTATCTATCGAACCACCTATCTATAGTCCATCTATCCGTCCGTCCGTCTGTCTGTCTATCTAGATTATATATATATATATATATCTCTCTCTCTCTCTCTCTCTCTCTCGCTTTCTTCCTTCTCTATGTCCTCTCTCTTTCTACACCCGTCTCCCTTTCTTTCTGTCCGTCATCTAACCACATAAAATACATACAATTTTCATCGTATAATTTGCATAACTTCATTGCAATGATACTTAATTGCCTGACATAATATCATGATACTTGTTCTTTAACCACAGTGGTAAAAAGGCGCCACCGCCACCAGGATAATCCAGTAATCCAGAATTAACGTCGAGACTCCACGGAGAAGAACATGCCCACGCAGTCTATCGCCGTTCCCGAGGACGTGGGACACCAGCTGGGATTAATAATCTTCCCCATTGTCCACGTTTCGAACACTCTCGGACAAGAACATCACAGTTAAATAACTGGCAATATTTCGCCACGTAGTGCCACGTACCATAAAGCCAGCCTCTCACGACTCGCAAACAAAGATGGCCGCTGAGCAAGCACAAACGATGAAATCACAGGTGATATGCTCCCGATCCCAAACAATGACTATCTGTTGTGGATGCAACATAAATTCATGTGCGAAATATTTATGATGACAAAACAGGTGATTGTTTATCGAATTAATAATTGAAGTGGGGGTTCACGTATGAGTCAGGATCGTCGACTATTGTATAGTATTTTACGTCGCAGACAGACTCGCCTTGTGTCGCTTGTGTTTGCGTTATGATCAGCTCGCTTCTGGATTGCAAGGAGAGACAACTCATTAACATCTGAACACGTTTAGCAGTTTGAACCTTTCAGAAATTGCAATCAAAGATTTTTTGACCTTGGCCAACTGCAAAACAATTTACAGAACTGTTTGCAAGCATGTCACGCAACTACGCGCTCGTGCGTAACTCTGAGATTGATCCTATCTAAGAAAGATGCCATTCGAAAGATGGCACACATTGACGTACGTGCATAGCGCGCGAAGAACGGAAACTACGGTAATTAGAATAGAAAGAATATCTCAGGATCTTGTCTAAAGAAAGGTGGCATTCGAAAGATGACGTACATAGACGTACGTGTATACAACGTGTAGAACTTATACTAAGGTAATTATAAGGATAAGACATTCATTCGCAATTAGACAAAATGATGAATATGTTTGGATCCTGTCTAAAGAAAGATGTTATTCAAAATATGACATATATAGATGTATACCAGATTAAAACGGAAACTTTGCTTGAAGAAAAGAAAATACGGCAATAAGGAATTGAAAGACGTATTAACACAGTTAGAAAACATTTAATATATTGTGTATGCTATCTAAGGAATATGCCGATAGAAGGATAGTATACCTAGATAGACGTTCGTGTATATAGAAGGAAAAGACGACGAAACAAACTTGGACAAAACGTTAAATATTTTTTTTATTCTACCGTAATTAAGTAAGATATCATTCGAAAGATGGCCCACATAAACTCAAGACCAAAAGAAAGTATACATCGGTAATTTGGAAAAAAATCTTAATTTTGTGATATTTACGTGTTCTTTCTAAACATGTATTTTAGTCCAACCACAACAATTAAGTTTCCAAAAATTCAACGCAGAATCTTCATGTGTTCACGTGCAACGTCAAAAACATTAAAAGCAAGAATTTCGCAGAATCACAACAGGCCATAGGTATTTGATTCCCTGGTTTACGGATTTTTCTGTGATAATTTTGGGTCGGCCGGTCCAACATTATAATAGATATAATTTGATAGTATGGCCAGTCGGTCGGGTCCAATATTAAAATAATAATAATAATTGGAGATTATGAAGTCGGTTGACAGAAAATAAATATAATTGATATAATTGATCAATAATTGTTATAAACACATGAGTTGTTTAGAATTGAATGCTTGTCAATAGCAGTAATTATTATAATTTAGACTTTTATTTTACAAATTTACCAAGTAATGAAATTGGCTTCAACTTTGTGCCCACCGTTGCCTGCCAGTCTGTGTTCATGTTCAATGATGGGTTATACGACATTTTCCTTCACCATTTATTATTATAATTTTCAAAGGACCTGTGTACTGTCGGCGGAATATAATAAAAATAATAATTTTTATTTTCCAAAGAGGAAAAAATCGGGTCGGCGGATCCGTAAACCAGGGATTCAAATGACTATGGCCTTATCTGTGAAATACTGTCATAGCGCACTAAATACGTAAACTACGGTAATTAGAATTGAAAGACGTATACGTAATAATAACACCTACGACATATAAACAATGAATATCATTGGACATTGCACTTAAAATCTGTACGAGTCTTCTATGGAAATTCTACAGTCACATACGCGATCGACAGTTTATGCATTGGAAAAGTGGCATGAATATTACATACAATATTTATATGAACGACATCACTCAGACACGAATTGGCTGACCTCGCGTATTCTTCTATAACATAAATGCGTTCGGAATAAAGCAAATAAAATAATAATAGCTCTGTACTACATTCAATAATGGTAATTCTCATATTATATTCGATTGTTATACAGTGGAGAAAATTGTTATCGATTGACGTTCTTGACCGTAAAAGCCAAGTCGGATGGATATTAAAGAATGACAATTGTCTGAGATATCGACAATTATGGTATTTTGTGGTTGTTGTGGCGACATATAGTGTTGTAGTAAAAACCTGGAGCATCGTCTGGCACTGAGGACATGGGGGTGGAAACATTATTTTGGAAAAGTAATTTATGTGCACAATTGAGACTGGGATCGAACTCGGGACGTTTATTTCCGAAGTTTGACGATTTATTTTACAACTGATCATATAATGCACATCCACAATGACTATATGCATACATTAATAAAGTAAATAAAATAAAAATGAATTTAATTTAGTTGAACATAAAGAAATGGCACTCTTTCTCGAAGCTGTCGTATTCAATAAGAGACAGCAACGCTGTCGTAGTGATCAACGAGAAAGATAGATACGAGAGCGCTACGGTCTCTTGGGGGATACACAGGTAAAATGCAAATAAAATATGTCTCTCTGTCTGTCTGTCTTCACACTATATATTTAAAATTAAATCAAAGTTCGTTTCTAATGCGCCTTTTGATAAACAGCGGAAACGAAAAATGATTCAACTTTTATTGGCACCAACAAACGGTATCCTCATGCATGACATCATATGGTCTTTTAGCAACGTCTCTAAGACAACGCACGGAACTGTTCTATAGAAACATGACTACTTGTGTTGAAATCGTAGACAATTATTATCGCTGAATGAAGTCTTTATCCACCTATCATCAAATATTGATGCACCGCATCTAAGACGTCTTGTAATTTGGACCAGGGAAGCTATAGTACAAGGAACTGACAATTGGGTTTTATGTACATACGGAACGGATTCCCAGAGATTCATGTTGACACTGTCAATGATTCTTTAAGGAGAGATTATGACAATAGCATTGTCACAGTTGATTGTGTGCGCACATCGACTGTGATGATCAATATTACCGTATACTTACTAAACTACCGGATGCGGTCATTACGAATGCCATTTGATAATATAGTCTTGCTATTACGAGTCATGTTTTACTTTAGAAATGACACACGACTGTTTTCTTCGGATTATTTTTCTATCGTAAATAAATGAAATATTTGTCATATTGGGAAACATGTATCGATGGATATGAATTCGGTTTTAAGTAATGATTGATTAAGGACTAATTAAGAATACAGATAGGTCCATGTACCAGTATTCACCTCTCAGTCAACTCTTTCACACCACCTGGTACCTACTATAATTCACACAAACACACACACACACACACACACACACACACACACACACACACACACACACACACACACACACACACACA